>JACTAT010000010.1:8981235-9070703 GCA_014526335.1 Chrysaora quinquecirrha
TTTGTAGACAAGGCACTTAATTATGATATTGCAGCCACGTTTTTTCCCAGCAGCAACAGAGTTTTAGAGTAAATCAACATTGTATCAGGGGGAGGGGTAGTTGGAGCAGAGAAAGTATCCAAAATTAAGGTAGCGTTCCAACTATTTTGGCAAGGATTGTAGATTTGGCTATCATACATTAAATACATTATTAAATTGTACATTATAATTCATCTACTTTATATTTTGTCAGGTTCACAGACGGGGCAATATTCCCCTGGTCTTTTCCTTTTCTCAAAAAATGTCGGTTCCCCTCAGCTATAACTGAAAATATCTATATAACTATCATGAATGGCAACACCAGTACAGTTAAGGCAAGCATAGTCCTCAAGTTCTGACAGTGTAAGCTCATCTCTAGGACTCATACATTCGCACAAGGCATGAAACCACTGACTGCAATGATCGCAAAAAACCCATTGAATATCTTCATCAAACTTAGTCACAGCACAATATTCTGATGCACATTTTTCTGCCTTCTTTTTCTTCTTTGAACCTTTTTTCCCATTTCGCTTACTTTTGCCAGCTAACTATTTGCCTTTAAATCGCCAGAAATAACAGCCTTTATACGGGCTAAGCAATTCTCTATGTCCACAATTGATTCACCAATTTCTCTCAGTTTGCAGACTTTCTCATTCAATTCCAATGATTTTATTTCCCATGTATTAGACACAGTTTTATCAGTTACTTGGTCTTCACTATTTGTATCAAGACTTCTGCATTCAGTTAGAAGCATGTTGTAGAGGTCAAGAACGATTCCAAGCATTATATGCAAACTTGGGGGCACAACCTGATCCAAGCTTTTTAAAGGAAATAGCATTGGCTCAATTACAGAGTAATTGTGTTTCCCATTCTCCCGTCTGTTGTAGTTGCTTCTCGAGTCGACCAAATTTTCATTATAATTTACGTGATATTGCTGAACTGTTCAAGTCTCGATTTCACATGTTTGAGGTGTATGCGGGGTTCCTCCATGATTTTGGAGATGGTTCGAAGTTACAAGATCGGATGAACTTGGGAACATTGCCGAGGAGCCTTGATGACCGGGAGAGTCGTCTAAAAAGTGATAGTCTCCACCAAGAAAGACTTGTATTTCTTTTCCAAGAATTCTTGTTGAAGGATCCTGGAGCTGGGTAATTTGCGTTCTACAAGGAGCAAAAAATTTCCACATATTCTCCAGAGAATCTGCAGCTTCGAACATGCAATAGATGTGGACATTGTCCACAGAACCAGTTTTCGCCGTATTTATGCATTCTACAGGAAACTTCATGTGTTGACCTCCTTTATCACCACCAAAAAGCAGCCACAACTTACCATTATACCAAACGTCTTCAATCATTTCTTCTTTGGTCAAGATATCGGTGATGTAGGCGTGTAAATCTTTAACCTTTACATAAGGTCTTGGGGAAACATTTTCCTTTGCAGCAACACGATGTAACCCCATAAGCCCTGATTCTACTGATCCTTTTTGCACATGAGCCATCAAGGGAGCCTTAGCATTTCTCATTTTCCATTCAGAAGGTAAAATCTTGAGATTTAAATTAGAAAGGCATAAACACAAGCTTCTAACTTTGTTCATCGGTAAGCGCATTAAAGATTGGATATTAATTGCTTGTTCTGGGGTAAGCTGTGTTACCATTGGGATTCCGGCCTTCTCTGCAGCTTTTATGAAAATATCCTTGTTGACCTTGATCATTTCAGTTAAAACTAATAGTGTCTCGGCATCATCATCGTTATCGGAAGCTATATTTGATAACAATTCCATTCCATATTTAGCCCTTTTCTGTACCTTCTTCAAACTAATCTGTGAAGCTGGTTCCATATTGAAGGGAATTTCAGCATATACGTTTTGAAATCCCGACGAAACCTTCTTTTTCTCATCCAATGTTTAAGCTCCAAAATATTTCTTTCCAATGATAATCCCATCCGTCTTTTCTTTATCTAAAAATACAAGATCTCCAGAAATCCCTTTGATTTCTGTTGCAGATGCTTTAGATTCTTTTTTAACTTCAGGTAGATCTTGTTTTTTTGGTGTGCTGCAAGGGTGACGAGATATGCCACTTTTGAGTCCAGCTGCTACTCTTTGAATTTGAAATTTTTCTTTTTCTTATGTCTCTGTAAAGGAATCACTTTCGATAAATCCAACTCCAATGAGCATATTCTGCTGTCTGCTTCTGACAAGTCAATTTCCACATCTTGAATCCTTGATTCTTGTTCTTCCAATTCTAACTTCATCTTTTTGTTTCTTTCTTCTTTCTCCCGTATCACTGATTTTAAATGTTTTTTTGGGGGTTTGTGGATCCTCTTTTTTTGGGACAGTAAACGAAAAATATTCTTCCATAAATGTTTCTTTCGTTGAAGCATATTTACGATAATTTTGTGCTTTCTTATAGAAACGGTCGAGTCTGCCGCGAAAACTACTGGCTTTTATCTGAGCAACATCATGAAAAATATTTTGGGAACCAAGTTTAAAAATAACTTCATAAAACACAGAAAATCCTTTGCCACTTGCTTTAAATAATTTATACAGTTCAAACATGAATTCATTGGTTACTTTTTTCCCATTCTCTATGCATTTCACATCAGAAGGAGAATCCCAAACACCAGCAGATATTCCATATAATTAAAATAATTTTTCCATTCCATAAAACGATTAACAAATACGCTAAGACAAAACGAGTAAATCTAAGGACAGTCAAAATTACGAAGGATTGAAAGATTCTAAAATATTCTGAAGCTCCAGAAACACTTGCTGTATTCACGAAATCGTGAAAATTGAAATTGAAAATTATTGTTTTTCTATATTATATTTGGTGCTTAAGACATTTCCTTAAAACGTCACAAAGGGAGTAACAAAAGCGAAAGGAAATAACTAATTATTTTAATTATTTAAAGCATTTGAGTAATGATAATGTCACACATAATAAACGGCGCTCCGCAGCATCAAAAGCATGCCTTATCTCTGCGGAGGCGCTCACTGGATTCGGGGCAGGGTGGCCTAAAGAAAACTCAAAATTGCTGCTATCTACGTGACAAAATGATGTTGAAAACATGTTTTAATAGTCAAATATGCCTTAGTCATGGCATTACTCGACATGCAAGCAAAAAAACTCCGCTATCAAAATTCTGTGAGGTCCAAAACTTTTCGTGACTGAATTTTGGGGAATCACCAATTACTTTTTGGACTGGCATGTTCATAACATTAATCTAAGGGTATTCTCGCATAGATTGCAAAAGAAACCGAATGAATTCGGGCAGTCAACGAACAGCGAAACAAATTTTTTGGAACAGCACTTTAGGCCCATGAGCGGAAATTCTTGAAAACTGTACTTCGAACAAGAATTATTGTATAAAAAGAAAAAGAAGATGAGACAAACTAAACACATCATTAAATGAGGAAGGAGCCAGCAATTTTAGCAAGATCTCTAAACACCATCAATTTGAAAACAGGTAATTCTGCGCTTGATGCATGCAAATTGTTGTTAAATCTGATTCAGGGAAACAATTGAGGTTCCGCAATAGGGGATCGTAACAGCTGTGGTTATTAATGGATTTCATCACTCTTCCTTGGGTCATTCCACAAACTGGCTAATCTGCACGAAAGAATTATGAAGAGATATGGAAAGTTTCATCTTGAAGAGCATGCAGCAGCATTTTTAGCTAATCCCAGTGCATGCAAAGTCCAATATTTGTTATCAATGAAGGATTTTGACACATCAAATGAATTTCATTACCATGATGTTGTGGCTGGGCTTACAGAATTGCTGATTTTTTATTTGCATTTTAAAAATGAGAATGATGATGAGTGTAGAACATCTGAAATGGAAGCCGTCAAGGAGTGTAGCAGTATGGGATTTATGTGTGAAACTTTCCAAATATAAGCCAGAATTGAAAGTGATTGCAGATTACCTATTTGAAGAAGGGCTTTCTGTGCTTGGACTTCTTGAAGCACAGAAATATGGAGGTTTTGATTTGGGCATGCTCTTGACCAAGATTATTGCCCCTTTGCAATTTACAGCAAGAGGTGTAAACTATGGCCCAGCTCTTTCATACCATATCCGTGACATAGAGTGCCTCAGACCTTTTGAGAAAAGTGCTGTAAGGGGCTTGTGAGTTTCAAACAAGTCTTCAAAGCCAGGTCACTGTAGACCACAAGACCAAAACCTGAAGGCACAATTTAACAACAGTGCAATGAACTGCTTTAAGCTTGGCACAGTTGAAAATGTACTCAACAAGGCCTCCATGATCCAGGAACGTGAGCTGTGCGATAGGAATTTCAAAGTGGAATTGGGGATAGATAGTTCAACTGCTTCTCCGTCACAGCATTTGTTCAAATCTGACTCCTTTATACGGCGGCTAAGGGCTTGCTGGAAAAAAGGTTTACGAAAAGTTTTTGCTGAGCTCAATGGGCTATTCCATTTTTATGGAAGGCGTTTTTAGAAATTTTCGAAGGGGTTGGAATTTCCTAGGGGGTAGGCTTTTAACCCCCCTGGAAACAACAATATCGGCCAGGAAATATTCGAGAAAATTTTCTACCCCTTTGGACGGTGCTAACTTTCTGCACCCCCTCTGGAAAGTTGAAATTTCGTGCGGCACCCCCTCTGAAAAAGACGATTTGCGCTGAGCCCCCCTGGAAACGCTACTTTTCTGCGCAACGCCGTGCGTAAATCTGATTAAACTAAATTATCCGCAAATCAAAACAAAGAAATGCACTGCAACTGTAGTTTCTGATTAAAAAATATTATTAATCTTTAGATCTTTAGATATTTGTGCAAATTGATACAAGAAATGAAAACCAACAGCGAACTTATCCATAAGCAACTATGTCACCAGGGCCTCTTTTAACATAGTAACTAGGGGGCAAATCCCCCCTAGTCCCTACCATTGCCCATCTAGTTTCATAAAGTTGCCCCCCTAGTACAATGTCCTAACAAAAGAAAGCCGCTAAGAAAGCCAATCTAGGTCAATCTTGAGGTTGCATTTTGAAAAATTTTCTGGGGGAGCATGCCCCCAGACCCCCGGGGGGGGGGGGGGGGTAACTCCCATATGCATGGGTACGGAAAGTGCCATTTTTTGAGGTAGCTTTTTAAGTGTGAAAATTTGTCAAAATTACAAACTTGGGGGTATAATTTTTGCTAAGATGATCAGTTTTGATAAAGTCGCAAAAACTGCGAAATAAATTTCAGCTGTATAATTCTAAAATAAGACTTTTAAGTATTTAGTTCTATGCATTGTATTTATATTTTTTGCGAAATTTTGGGGTCACATTTTTATAAAGAAAATGGCACATCCCCGTCACTGATCTATTGAAGTTACCCCCCAGGCCCCAGACCCCCTAATAAGGAACACCTCTGGGGTCGCTGTATGCTTGTATTTACAGTCAGCTGTATTTACAGTCAGCTGTAGCATCAATGTAACGTACGTGTACGATATAAACTCTCAGCTGAAGTAGAGATGCCCCCTTGTTATTTCTCCAGCTCTGCATGACTGGTTTGGACTCGCACTTTGAAAGAAAGTGCTGAAGATAAAACAATAGAACAATAGAAAAATAAGTCCCCTTAAATTTTTTGCCCCTCTAGTTTTATCCCCTTAAAAAAGGCCCTGTCATTTTTATCACAACACGGTCATGTTATTCATTTTCATGTTATACTTTTTCACATAGCGACAAGTATTTGCGATAACTCTAAACAAGCTGTCATCATGATTTGTTTTTCAAGGGCAGATAATT
This sequence comes from Chrysaora quinquecirrha, assembly GCA_014526335.1. NCBI lineage: Eukaryota > Metazoa > Cnidaria > Scyphozoa > Semaeostomeae > Pelagiidae > Chrysaora > Chrysaora quinquecirrha. The sequence continues at coordinate 8,986,997 of JACTAT010000010.1, forward strand.
AACATTTTTCCATTAATAAGTCTATGGACTGTAATTAATCTTTCTTTGACTTACTTATTAGCGAGCGGATGAGTTTTGTGTTGAATGAAAGCGCTATCATGACGTAGAAAGATGTTTTATGCGAGAGGACAAAGCAAATATCTTGTGAAGAAAAAAGACCATGCTAATTTATTGTTTGTTTTTTTCTATGCTAATTGTAGGCACTGATTTAACTGTGCTCTAAATATAGCATCAACATGCACCGTCTTTGTTTCTTCAACGTTTCATTCGAAAAGTTGAAAAATTGACCATAGTTTGTAATTGTAATAGCTAGTAGTTTAGTTAATTTTGTATTCTGTAGCACAACTAGAACCTTCACAGGGTGTTGAATATCGAATTGAATTGAAAATTGAATTCATTCAAGGACTGTGGGTGCTTGGTACACTAGACTTGCTCCAAGTCTATTTCTTAATGTCCTTCTCCAAAGGTCCACTATTCCGTGGAAACAAAGGAGAGTGCCAGAGAAGTAGACTTGTACCTTTCCCGCAGTCATGAATAATTAATGAGATAAACCTTTTGTGTTTTGTGATTTGTGCGACAAATCCACAAAACACAAATCCACAAATCCTTTTGTCCTTTTGTGATTTGTGCGACAAATCCAGAAAAGCATACTTTTTACTGAGAAAGATTTTGGAAAAAACTGATTTCAATCCGAACATAAGCTTGAAAATTTTTGACACAGCTATAAAGCCCATACTCTCTTACAACTGTGAAATATGGTCTCAGCTTAATCCTCGTCAACTTAGAGTTCTTAAAGCAAAAGATCCAAACAACGCTAAAAATTTTATCTTTACGTCATATTTACAGGAGACAGAATTGCAGCATCTTCGATTTTGTAAAATTATTTTGGGAGTGAGAAAAAGCTGCTCAAATGTAGCTGTTTTGGGTGACCTGGGTAGATTTCCCTTGAAACTATATTGTTTGCAGCAAATGTTCATGTACTTGCACAGGTTAATTAACTTTGAAGAATCGAGCCTGGTCAATAAAGCCCTCAACGAAAGTATGAACCTTTGCCAAAACAAAAAATTTAGCTGGGTATTGTCCACTTGCCAATTACTTAAAACTTTTGGACTTGACTATGATCTTGAAAGGCTTAGGAGGACAAAGAAAAGTCGTTTCAAGTCTCTGATAATTAGAACCCTTAAAAGAAGCTATGATAGCTTTTGGTCCGATACGGTAAAATCTCCAATTGGAACATCCCTAAAAGGAGGTAATAAACTGCGTTCGTATAGTGATTTCAAGCAATGCATAAAAGCAGAGCCTTATTTACAAATCAAGGAAAGAACATTGAGAAAATCAATGGCAAAATTCAGATGTAGTGACCACAGTCTGAGAATTGAGACTGGCAGAAGAGAGGGTATTCTTCCTACATCTAGGATCTGCTTGCAATGTGATAGTGGAGAAACTGAAGACGAACTCCACTTTCTTACATCATGTGTCAAGTACAACACCTTCGTGAAAAACTATATGACCTTTTGAGAATCGACTCTAAATATTTCGATAACTTGCCACAGGAACAAAAATTCATATTCATTCTTTCTAATGAAAAGAAGGAAATAGTTTTGGAGGTGGCTAAATTTATAAGAGACGCATTTAACCTTCGTCCAAAAGTAACCTGAATCCAGTGCAGTTTGGTCAATGTCCCAACTCGTTACCCTAGTTCACTAATTTGCTGTTCCTTGTTGTTTTGTTTTGTTTTTTTTTAATTATTCTTAAATCGTACTTTTTTGCTACGTTTTTTCTTTATATGACGACGTAACTTTGAGTTTCAAGTCATTAATATAAAATTGAAAATTGAAATTGAAATCAATTGTGTTTTGCAATCAATTGTATTAAAGGTGAAGATGTAATAGTGGTTTAGCACAAGTGACTAGGGTCTCAGTAAAGATAACTTATCAAGACCTTGATCCTTGCTGTGAGACTACCATAGCTGGAAGTCAAACTCCAACCTCATTGACCTTTTCAACACCAGAAGTCAGCTGTATTCAACCACGAATCCACCTTGAAATATTAGCTAAATAATTTTACCCATAAAATTATTAGCCCACCACTGTGGAAAACGCCAAATGGCAGATACATAATGTAATACATGGGTACCATTCTCAGAGTATGAACGTCAGAAACAGACCGAAACAATAGACTAGGCAGAATAAGTGGCCAACAGAACTGACTTTTTGACCATTTGTAGATTTGTAGATTTTGCTCTGTTACATTTAAACAACCTAAAAGATTTGCCTACACTAACGCCATCCAGCTTGCAGCTTGAGCGTCTGCTCAAAAACAAATTAGAACCAAATCGCGTGTTTGCTGACTGGGCAGAGGCTTGGGCTGTCTTTGCGTCAGTGGTTGCTAAGCATAAGCCAGATAAGCTCCCCTCGCTCCTCGCTTACTTTTTGATTATCGCGAAAGCCCATCCTGATGTTCCTGGTACAGGATGGCTGTCGTACGATTCAGCGTTTTGAAAGCAAGCTGCTAACCGCATCGATACGCATTGGTCTGTTGTAGACCCCACTCTTTATATGTCCACAGTCCTAACTTTGGGAGTTCAAAAAACGGGGCAAGAAACTAAAGCTGTTTTGCCATCCGCAAAAAGAAAAAGACTCCTGTAGCTAATAAAAGACGAAGATCTCCTCCACCTGAAATCATTAAAAAACGTACAAAATGACTAGATGCAGAGACATTGAACGATTGTAATAATTCGTTAGTTTTCCTGTTCCTTGTGTTGTAACACCATTTAAACTTTGCGTGTGGCATGATTTTTTGCAGTCTTCTCCTCATCCGGATGCAAAATGGGTACTCCAGGGTCTTACCTTCAGCTTCAACATTGGAGTCGAAGGAGGCCCCCCTCCCTCTGCAAACAGAAATTGTGCGTCTGCTTTTAAAAAGCCGGAGATAATCGACTCCTATTTAGTGGAAGAAATACAGCAAGGGACAATGGCGGGACAATTCTCGGAATCTCCACTACCCAACTTGATTATTAATCATTTTGGGGTAATCCCAAAATCAACGGTTGGGAAATGGCGTCTGTTAACTGACTTATCATACCCCCCAAAAGAGAGTGTGAATCACGTCATCCAAGATGAAAGGGCAGAAGTTTCGTACTCTGGTATTCCGGATGCCATAGCCAAGGTCATGCTTCTTGGAAAAGGGACTCTCATGGCAAAATTTGACATAAAAAGGGCATACCGCTTTGCTCCCAGTGCGAACACAGGATAGGAAATTTTTAGGAATGACCTGGAAATAAAAATTTTATGTGGACCTTGCCTTACCATTTGGTCTGAGATCAGCCCCCCAAATATTTACCAGGTTTGGTGATGTACTAGAGTCCATTTTTGTAAACAATGGCAATGAGGCTAAGATTCAGCATTACTTATATGATTTTATTATTCTGGGAAAGCCGGAGTCACCTGAATGTGCTCCAATGCTACACAGCTGCTTTGAGTTATGTGAGAAACTTGGGGTCCCTTTAGCCACGGAAAAGACAGAGGGTCCTGCTACTGAGATAACATTCTTGGGTTTTATCTTAAATTCAGAAACTCTTGAATTACATCTACCAAACGATAAGGTTAATAAAATAAAAGGGCATCTCAAACATTGGTCTCAACACCGCACTGGAACCAAACGTGAGCTATTGTCATTTATAGGCAGTCTGCAGCATCGCTGCCAAGCAATCGATAAAAGCGCTTGATAGACAGGGCGAGTTCAGTCAAAGAGCTCCATCACCACATCCATCTGTCATTCTGGGAACGAGATGACATAGCCTGGTAAAATTCCCTTCTAACCCAATGGAATGGCAGTAGCCTTTTTCTTTATCGCACTTGGTCCCGGGCTCCAGATATCAACATTGCTTCTGATGCAGCAGGCAGTAAGGGCTATGCAGCTATTTTCCAGAATGGTTTGCTAACGAGTGGCCCCTAGGCACTGAGTCTATGAACATTGCTATTAAAGAGCTAGTTCCAATAGTTATAGCAGCAAAACTCCGGGGCAATTGCTGGGAGCGAAAACGTGTTGCCTTTCAATGTGATAATATGGCAGTCGTCCTTTGCCTTCAAAATGGAACTTGTAAAGATAGGCACCTGGCCTTCCTATTAAGAGAGCTCTCCATACTCGCTATCACCCAGGACTTCACATTTACCGCAGTCCATGTTCCAGGGGCAAAAAATGTCTTACCTGATGCCCTCTCTCGTTTTGACTTTAAGACATTCTTCAACACTGCCTACAATGCGGCTACAGTACCTCGACTAATCCCCAAGGCGTACCTCCATCAGCTACTGTTTCCACCTTGGACAATGACTGGCAGTCAGTCTTAAGTAACGCCCTATCGCAAAATACCCAGAAGACATATGCATCTCGCAAAAACAGTTCATTGACTTTTGTTACAAAATGGTTTCATTGACAGGCAGGGTTCTCCTTTTCCTATCTCCGAATTGACTCTTCTTCATTTTATTGCAAATTAAATTTAAGCAAATCCTGCAAGGCATCTTCAGTTAAAGTTTATTTATCTGCAGTAAGGGCTCTTCAACTTCAACATGGATTTGAAGACCCTTTGGAGGGCTGCTTGCATCTCCCTCTAGCAACTCATGGCCTCCTTTGAGTACAAGCTTCGCCAGCAAGGCAAAAAATGCCTATTAGTTTATTGGTTCTTCAACTTATAATACTACACCTAAATTTGGAGAAGTTTGACGATGTCATGCTCTGGGCTGCCTGTCTGACAGCCTTCTTTGGTTTTTTAAGAGCATCCGTGTTCACAGTTCCCCCTGAAGGTTTCAATAACTCCAGACATTTAGCAATTAATGATGTTACGATTGATAAACATCCTAGCCCAGACCAAGTGTTTATTAAGTTAAAGTTCTCCAAAACAGATCAGTTTGGACGAATTTTTACCGTAATCTAGTGCGATCGAGCAGCTCATTATGCCCTGTAACTGCTTTGCTGCGATATTTACATTTGAGAGGTGATGCAAATGGTCCTCTATTTCTTTTGGGGCAATGGGTCTGCCTTGACGAAATGTACCCTGAATAATCGGCTTCAGAGTGTTCTGAAGCGCAGCCACTACATCACTGGGCTTTCCAGATTAATTAATAAAAGCTCTAGGCCGTTGGTCCAGCGAAGCTTACAAGGTATACATAAAGATGCCACAAAGCCAACTGATTAAGGCTTCAATCACCTTGGGAACAGCATCAAATTGAACTTGTCTTCGTCGTGCTAGAATTTGATATCTCTTTTTCGAAAATTACAACTCTACTTTTAACTATGGGTAATTTGGTTTTGTTTATTAGAATAGATTTAAGATTTTCTTGTTCTTTCGTTTTTCCTTGTTGCCTCCCTTGCGTCTGGTCTGCCTTGTTTTCGTATCATCCTAGTGATGCATGCAATAAACGCTCGCCTGAACAAACCATTGAACAAACAAGCTAAAATAGCGGAAATACCCCCCGAAATAGTTTAGGAACAAGAAATAGATAGAGGGGATAGCGTCTGGTCTAGGGGTTTGAAATAGCTTTTTTTCTTTACCTTGAGAAAACTTACTCATCCAGGGGATTACGACTCGGTTCTGACTATGGTCCTTGTTTAAGGACTAAGGTCACAGAAGAGGTAGTACTCCATTATAAAGACATAAACTTATTGCCCCGGAGCCCTGATATTGGCAAGTGGTTCGTGCTCCGTTTTAGGACAAACGTTTTACCCCCTGTATTAGCAAATATGGAGTGCTTCTGTATAAGAACAAAAGGTTATTGCCTCAGCCAGGCAAGGGGTAGTGCTTCTGTAGAAGCTCACACACTTTATTGCCTCTGCTGGTCACGTGGTAGTGCTTTGGTATAAGCATGAAAAGTTTATTGCCTCTGAGAGGCAAGTGGTAGTGCTTCGGTATAAGCACAGAAAGTTTATTGCCTCTGCGAGGCAAGTGGTAGTGCTTCGGTATAAGCACAAAAAGTTTATTGCCTCTGCGAGGCAAGTGTTAGTGCTTCGGTATATGCACAAAAAGTTTATTGCCTCTGCGAGGCAAGTGGTAGTGCTTCTGTAGAAGCTCACACACTTTATTGCCTCTGCTGGTCACGTGGTAGTGCTTTGGTATAAGCATAAAAAGTTTATTGCCTCTGAGAGGCAAGTGGTAGTGCTTCGGTATAAGCACAAAAAGTTTATTGCCTCTAGAGGCAAGTGGTAGTGCTTCCGTATAAGCACAAATGGTTATCACCGAGTTAATGCCATCTTTCTGGCAGGCGTGGTCTTTTACCCACTCTCATTTTGGCTTTTGGTTTCTTTACAAGGTGGCCGCTGGCTCCCCGGTGAAGTCAGCTGTGGTCTCTTGATATATTGGTTATATGTGTTTGCTTTATGAATTTTGCATTATGTTTCCTGATCTGCCATTTTTCTAGGTTTTTTAGGGCTGGGAGAAATTTTCAAGGGTCTTGTCTATTGTTTACGGTTGGTGATTCGATGGGGTCACACTGTGTGTTCTGTGGCCGAGATTTGCATTGCAAATCATTATCACCGACCGTAAAATTGGGTTCCTTGCTCATGCAACAAAGGCTGGTATGCTGACCGGCCAGTTTCTTGAGAATACATTAAATGATGGTTAAATTTTTAATTTAAGCAAAGTTAATGATGAAAGAAACTGTTATAATTATAATAAGAAGAAGGCCCGTGTTAAGTTTCAATGAACAGAGGGCCTGCCAAGTTTTTACTTCTCTAATCCCCTTGTTTATCGGTAGAAGTATAATGCTGGATGCTGTCCAGGTCAATGGACATCAGGAGATGAGTAAGGCTATATTTGTAGAATCCTTGAGATGCCGCTCGCCTTAAGCGTCTTTGAGGCTTCCTTTATGACAGCCTATCAGTCTAGAAATCCCTACGGTATATGGCTGATCTCCAGGAAATCCCTGCATGTATTTAGTGGTGTGTTTCTTTAAGTGAGTTTCATTCAAAATCAACCACCGATAAGACAACTGGTCTAAATTCACGAAAATTTCTCCCTCCCGCCCTGTCCCTCTATCTATTGTTTTTTGAGTTTATGAGTTTTTGATTATTTTATTTCGCAGTCGACAACTCAGGTAATCAATGCCAGGTTTGCCGGCCGAAATTTGTGTTGCAAATCGGGATCACCGACCATAAAATTGGGTTCCTTGCTCATGCAACAAAGGCTGGTATGCTGACCGGCCAGTTTCTTGAGAATACATTAATAAGTTTTCAAGTCGCAATCCAGTCAAACTGTACAAAAAAGAATTGCCATGAAAACAACACAAAAACTCAACAAGAACATTAATCCATGTGTCAATACATTCTGAAAGCATTCTGTTGAGATTCTAAGTAGTTTAAAAATCGCCCGCCTGACTTGGCGAGGAGGGTGATTTTGACGCCTGCTTGCTAAAATGTTCATGGCCAGGACTGCTGATAGCTATTCAGATTAAACAATTTAAGTATATCAGTAGCATACCGTATATAATAGCTTATAATAGCGGTAATAGCGTAATTCAAGGCCAGATGAGATGCTTAAGGAAATAATTGAAAATTTTCATATGTTATATGCTTCAAACAAGAACAAAACTGATAAACAGCAAAGCACTACTATTAATTTACAGAAGGGTGTGAAATAGCCATGGTAGAATAATATTCTTACGAAATGTTTTGTATTTTATACCAGCTAGTAAAATGTCTCAACTAACCCAGCTCTGGTGGCAAGACGAGACAATAATAAAACAAGGTTCTTAACCCTATTTGGTATGGGCTATTTTTTGCCTCTTTAAGTATGGGGGGGGGGGGCGTTATCTCAGCTGCTATTTGTCTGATTAAGATGAAACTTAGGAGACATGTGCAAGTACCCAATTGCAAATAATTAACACTATTGTTTGCTAATTAGTCACGTGACACGTTGCCTAGCGACCGTTTAGAGTGTGAAATTATGACTATTTCATCTACGTTGCCGAAAATCAAGCTAAATCGGACTAAAATAGGTAAAAGGCACTGTAAATGTTAAAATCTCTATAGAAAGTAAACTTTTTCTATCATTTAAGCTAATTATCAGCTAATTGCTGTTTCTTGTCAACTTTTATAAGCGTTTATGATGAGGAAAAAATTTTTGGCTTACTCAGCATTTTGGAAAACGTATATGACAAGCTTTATTTTCAGTAAAAATCTTCAAAAGCATAGTTTACACTGCGTTATGCATGACTCAATCCAAAAATTTAAAAAAATTGCTAATTAGGCTAATTAACAACATTCATTAAATTGATCACGTGACAAGTGACAAAAATTGCCAACTATATCAAAAACATTCAAATGATATATCAAATGATAGCTCTCGCCAAGAGAAGTCCAACCATATATATTTCTTTTATATGTGATATTTATTGACAGAGATATAGCCGATTGAAGGGTAATTTGCATTACCTGCTTCCAAATATAGACATTTGCTGGTCACGTGACTAAGTCCGCAACACCATAACCCATACTACAAGGTTCCTTGATAAATTCTACGAAAAGTCAGACCCTTTCCAAAGCTTCTAAGGAGTTCTTGCAGATGATACACGAGCAAAAGTAGGAGGGGGGGCGAAAAACGCCCCCCCCCGTACTTAATAGGGTTAAAGTGCAGAAAATACTTTATTATATATCCAACGGAAGAAATAGCCTCAAAACATTAAAATTTACATAAAAAAGGTAAAATATTAGATGAAAGGCTTAATTAAAAGACCAAAATGTCAGTTTCAATCCAACTACAGACAAAAATCACACTTGAAATCTATTATTGAATTTAATGAACAGCAATTTTCATGAAACCAGAGAGAACAATGACCACACTGTATCCATTCTTCTCCAGGGAGAGACTCTAGCCAGCTTACATCACAAACCAAGCACTTGCAATCATCTTTTCCTGCATTTTCTTTAGGTTTCTTTGCTTTTGGTTTTCTATTTTTCCCTTTTGATGACATAGCTGATTTCTCCTTCTTCTTATCATCTTTTTTTTTTGTCTTCTTGACTTTGTTCTCAGCTTCTACTAGCTTCTTTTTGTAAGTTGAGCTGTTGATTATTTCTGACTCCTCACACCATTTCTTACTCCTCTTTTCAACAATTTTGGGCACAGGCAAGATTTCTTCAAAGCTGGTAGTTAAAAGTGAGGCAGAGGTACTGGTTGCTGATGTATTCAATGGTTTTTCTGATGGTTTTGGCAAGCTGACCAGATTAGTTGTGGAGACATCTGCATTGGATCGAAATTCCATAGGCTCCACTGTAGCGGGTTGTTGTGGGTTGCCTCCCAATTGGGTACTGGTTGCCTCTCTTGGGTCATGGAAGAATTTTGCGTGAAGTATGACACTAGATTTGAAAGGCTGAATTCCAGTTGAATTCCAGCCATCATATATGCCGCATTGAATAGCTCTCTCGATTTGTCAATGGTTATTCTTCTGGCAAGCTGTTTCCGAAGCCAAGATGCACAGGCAAGACTGAAAGCTGACTTTAGTGATTTAAAAAAGCTTCTGTCTAGTGGCTGAAGCTTATGCGATGTGTATGGTGCTAATGAAAGCAAGAATAAGCCATAATTTCTTGCAAAATCGATTAGATGAATGTTTTTGGTATGAGACTTTTACCCATCAAAAATCAGCAGGACTTTTGATTCTTTGCTGCACTTAGTGTGCTTCACAAAATGCTTGATGTATGTGGGAAACAGATCAGAATCAATCCAGCCACTGTCCGGAACAACACCAATTGTTGCAGGTGGAGCATGATCAAGTAGCTCTGGATTCATCCGTTTCCTCTTAAAAACATCGGTTCCAGTTGCACTCATTGCACAGACAAATGTTGTTGTCTATCCTTGCTCACCACTAGCAATAGATGCCACTACTCTTTTTCCCTTTTGTTCTATAACTTTGACTTGCTTGTGCACACGTTACCCCAGTCTCATCGCAATTAAATGGTGTCCAACAGCTCTTTCAGGTTAGCAAAATAATTTTGAACAGAAGTTTTATTTAAACCAAAAACTCTGTTTAAACCAAAAACTCTGTTCAATACCACTGCCTCTGGTTTCCTCAATGACAGTGTTTTCTGTCTTTTAAGAAAACCTTCAACAAAGTCTCTCCCAGCCATTTGCTTTGCTTTATTGAATGGATGTGGAATTTGGTTGTCTCTTCAAATTGAAATATGATTCTGTGTATTTCATTAATAGAGAGACCATGAAATGACAAGTCCATCGGTTTTATATAAGCAGCCAGTTCTTTCTGTTGCTTATCTGAAAGAACATTCCTTGCTGGAGAGGGGAACTTTTTATGGAGGTCATCTCCTGATATTGTTTTCAATTTCCCTTTAATCCTCCGATACAGAGCATCTTTTGGAACTGAAAACATAACTGCAGCTTTTCTAATGCTCATCTTTTTGTCATGAACTGCTTCAATTGCAGACTTCATTTGAGAGCCTCAACCCAGTTTCCTCTTGTTGTCTTTTTGACATAATTTCTTACCATCTGAAAATAACATTAGCTGTTGTTAATCTGCTCAGAAACGTAATATTTGACTTACAAACATGCAGCAAACACCAGCCTAACAGGTCTTTGATGATGTCGCATCTTGCCCCGTTAGACGATGTTGCATCTTGCCCCACAACACCAAGAATCAAAAAGGTATTTTTTAACGTAAAAGGAAAATGGCTTCCAGAATTCTTGGCAGGGCAGTAAAGGTTGATAATTCAAGTAGTCGTTTACATTTAAAAGTCTTAGTAGAAGAGTAAATAATTCTTTAGAAATTTCAAAACATTTATGGCCTACACTAATAACAAAATGGCTCAATTGCGAAGAAGGGCGTACTGACCTTTTAAAATTTGTTTCCGTGAAAGCGCACTGCACTCGAGTCAATCCAAACCAAGATGACATTGAAGACAAAGAAAGGAAGGAACATGTGGGGTGAAATGAATTCGAGGCAGGTTAAGATGCTATAACAAAGTTTTTTTCAAAGTGTCTCATCTTGCCCAACGTCGCATCTCACCTCGAATTACGCTACTAGTAGTTTATAATAGCTGTTATGAACCGTCAACTGGGGTGACATACTAATAATCATTGTAAATTCCAGTTTACGAGTCCTCAACTTGCATAATGAGGTGGACATTTGGGAATTTTAATAGGGGCAGATATTTCTGAAGAAAAATTTTCCAAAAGGTATCGGTTTTCTGACTCAGCACACAGAATTCGAGGTCTGGTAAAATTTCTAAACTGACCTTGTCGTTTTAGGTCCCCCACATTTGCTACCGGGGTATTGAGGCTTTATAACATTCTATGAATTACCAAGAGACTCATTTGTGACAACTTTTTTGCGTGAAGAAGCTTTCTTTTTAGACAATAGTGGTTAAGACGTATTTGAAAAACGGGAAACGTTAATGTACATAATTGATCTGAAATTGGGGGACAATTTCCCCCCTCTACCCCAATAATTTCCCCATTTCTGCACCCCAGATATATAAATAGGTTGATATTATGTCGATTTAACAATTTTTTGGTTCATTTTTATCTATTAGCGATCATGGTTGGTATAAGAACCTAAAAAAACAAAAATGGTGACATCAGCATTTTTAAATCGGATTTTGCTTCGGGTCACTTTGAATTATAAATATGATGGATTTAGCTATAAGATCGTGCAAAGATCCCTTTAATTTCACGACATGTGCAACAAAATTCAGTTTAGGAGAGTCCTAGATACCACCGGTCCACGGCCTAAAATGGATCCACATTTATTTTTGGCACAGTTCCTTTTTCTATTGTTCCCCCTTTGTAAATTAGAATGTCAATTTTATTCCAATATTTCTTTTATGTTTTCTTCAATGTTTCTCGACAATGATGAATTGAATGTTTGTAATTTTTTTATTCAGGTTCCAACGATAGTCTGTGCAAGTTTGTTTTTGCACATAAAAAGGTGCGTTTTTCTGTAAGATGCAGTTCTTCCTATCCTTTACACAGGAATATATCATAATTGAATGCTATTTTATCAACTAGCATTTCTAAGCAGATCTGCAAAAGATGAAACTTGTACAGGAAATCATTTTAGTTAAACTATAAATTCTATAGAAAATATTAAAACAAATCATTTCCTGTGATCAGCATTTTCAACCTGTACGCATTCTTTATCGATCATGGCAATTGTCTTTTCCTGCCATAGAGTTGTTGAATTTTCAAATAAGATTACCATATGCAACCATGGCATTGATTTTCGGCTATCAATAGAGCTATCAATGTTTCAAGAAGCATCTTCTTCCAAAACTGATTTATCTGAAGCGCAATCTTCTCAAACTACTAGTAAGTCATATTTAGCATCCCAAGGATTAGATTTTCAAATTGACAGATCAGTTGCAAACTGTGAGGATAGCAAGGAGAAAACTATTAAATTGAAGAATAGGGGATGAAAGAATATGGGCCAAAGGTTAAATCTCAGGAACAATAAAATAGCTAGACATAAAAGAAAGATAACAAGTCAAGCGAATGTAAGTTCAATTTATTTGCTTTTACTAATTACACTTTGTGCATACCTTTAGCTGAATGAAGTTACTCAATACCGTTTTCTTTGACCTGACACCAGGCAATACATTACCTAAAAAGAAAAATAAAGAAATTGAAAAACAAAAGCCAACAACCTGCTAAGCCTGAATTGGCAATGAAGATTGAAGAAGAAAGTGACTCTGGATCTGAATCTGATGACAGAAGCTGCAGTGGAGAACTACATGATCATGAAATTGGATTGAACCCAGAAAGCGTTGATGAAGAAGAGGCTGAATATGTCAATGAGTATGAACTGGACAGCGATGCCAATGATGACGATGACAGAATTAACATTGATACAAGAGAAAGCGTTAAGTAGGAATATCAAAGAAGAAAAATATTATTGCATTACGCTAATTTTTGTATTTCAAACTTAAATTACGAAGAATGCTCGTAATTTCAATTGCGATACAGCTAGGGCTTCGAACTATCATGAATGTTGAAAAAGATGCAAAAGATAAAACATTTTCTGCTTACTTCCTCTGAGAATGGTAATATGATTGAGCTAGATAGAGCAAATTACTTTTTTATGACCACGGTCTTTAATTTGAATTATGTAGCCGTAAATCTTCGAGAAGACGGCAGACACCTATGTCGATAAGTTGTAGAAAAAGGCATAGGCGAAGGCATAGGAACAAATGTAGGTGTAGATGAAGGCACAAGTGTAGGTTAAGGCACAGGTATAGGTATAGGCAAAGATATAGGCGAACGCATAGGCATAGGCACAGGTGTAGATCTAGATTTAGGCATTGGTGTAGGCGAAGGCATAGGCACAGGTGTAGACGAAGGCAAAGGCATAGGCGAAGGCACAGGAACAGGTGTATGTGTAGGTGAAGGCATAGGTCTAGGCTAAGGCATAGGTATAGGTGTAGGCACAGGTGGAGGTGTAGATGAAGGCATAGGTGTAGGCGAAGGCATCGCTACAGGTGTAGATGAAGGCAAAGGTATAGGCAAAGCTATAGGCACAGGTGTAGGTGTAGATGTAGGTACTGGTGTAGGCGAAGGCATAGGCACAGGTGTAGACAAAGGCAAAGGCATAGGCAAAGGCATAGAAACAGCTGTATGTGTAGATGAAGGCATTGTTGTAGGCCAAGGCATAGGCACAGGCGAAGGTGTAGATGAAGGCATAGGAGTAGGCGAAGGCATAGGCACGGATATTGCTAGTTTGGAAACCAGGCTTGGTGGTGTATTGGAGGGGAGTTCAAATACTACGGTTCACCCGAAACACAGAAAAATCCGTTCACTTTCGTGCTAAAGTACGAAGTGTGCCACTTTTTATCAGTCTTAATAGGCATAATACAGAGATTTATACAAGATTACAATAACAGTAATCGATAAGCTATTTGAATTGACTTTTGCAAAGAATTTTGATTACGTTTTTAGAGCTTCAAGGTGAGAGACGCAGTTCGCAAGTTGTTACGTTGACAAATCTATAACTTTGTAAGTGCGGCTTTGTGGGATGAGTTCTCTAATAATAGCAGAGATGAGCACTGAATGATAATAATAAAAAACGTAAGAAAAAGGCTAAATAGGATTTATAGGGTAAGTTCGCAGATTCAGATATTATCTGGCTTGTGGCTCCTATTGTGGCACAAATTTTGTTGCCGAAATATTGAACTAAAACTGAATCGGTCGATTGGCTTCGCTAAGATTCGCTCCAGTTCATTTCAGCAATTGCAAGTAGCTGGCAAGTGGCTGCGCAATTTCTTCTTGTCTTTCGCCAATCTTGTCGACTGAAATGGACATACCTATTGATGATATGGAGTTTCGTCTATGCAATGAAACTCAACCCTGAATGGCAGTTCCCCTCTTTCTTTGAGCATTCTTCCTAACCAAGTGGCCACATATCAAACTGCGCCTGTTAATTTTTGTAAGCAGTGCCCCTATTTTTGGTATATGATTACCTTGAGATCCACTTTTTAGTGCTTAGATCTATCTAGCTCAATCATATTACCATTCTCAGAGAAAGTAAGGAGAAAATGTTTTATCTTTTGCATCTTTTTCAACATTCATAGTAGTTCGGAACCCTAGCTGTTGAAATTACGAGCATTCTTCGTAGTTTAAGGTTTGAAATGACAAAAATTAGCTTACGTGACCTAGAACATGATGCTTTTATCCTAAAAGTAACGCTGAACACATCAAAAGAAAGATTTATGCACAAAACGGTTAAGACTCAAGATATCAGTTTTGCGTTTTGATGACGTCACACGAATTTCGAATCGTAATAACTTCTGAGTTGGAAACCCTATAGAGGGCTACACCCGAGTACCCATGTCTAAAAATAACTTTGGGGGAATTTCGTTGAATGGATCTGTTGTTCGTTGTATTAAGCATACCAAATATGTAACTTGCTAATTTTCAGTGCTGTATTGTAAAGAGTTTCCGAGTGATAGAGGAAAAATGTTTTTGGGCTGGGGTCAAGTACCCCAATCTAAAAATAGCTTTCGGGGGCATTTTTTTGAATGGATCTGTTGTTCGTTGTATTAAGCATACCAAATATGTAACTGTACTCATTTTCAGTTGCGTATCGGAAATAGTTTGCAAGTTAGCTATAGAAAAAAATATTTTTGGGGCTAGGGTCAAGTACCCCAGTCTAAAATTGGCTTTCGGGGGAATTTTTTTTAATGGATCTGTTTTTCGTTGTATTAAGCATACCAAATATGTAACTGTACTCATCTTCAGTTGCGTATCGGAAATAGTTTGCAAGTTATAGAAAAAAATATTTTTGGGGCTGGGGTCAAGTACCCCAGTCTAAAAATAGCTTTCGGGGGAATTTTTTTGAATGGATCTGTTTTTCATTGTATTAAGCATATTAAAATATGTAACTGTACTCATTTTCAGTTCTGTATCGTTAATTTACCCTGGAACCAGAGCCTCAAAATAATGAAAAGAGACCAGAGGAAATAAAAAAAAAAATATCAAGAAAGAGGAGAAAGCAATTTTTCTTTTCTGCCAGGATCTTACCCTGGAACCAGAGCCTCAAAATAATGAAAAGAGACCGGAGGAAATAAAAAGAAAAGAAAGAAAGAAAGAGGAGAAAGCAAAATTTAAGACTCTTGAAGAGGTTGATATGTTTAGAAAAAATTTTTCCTCTTTAGAGGCAGAAATTAGCAGTCAATGTGAGTTAACCAGATCATTAACTGAAATTGAGAGAACAAAGCGATGCTCAAGTTCACCTCACATAACTGGGGCTGTGAGGGGAAATTCCCATTATGGAAAACCTATTAACGTTGTCAAGTGCTTGAGGATATCTTCTCAAATCAATTCTGATGACAAGACTTTAATGTTACCTTAAATAAGACATAAATAAATTAATTAATAAATAAGAAATTTCATGAGCTCCTTAAAAGTAAAACAATAAATTAATACACGCACCCCTTGATTATTGAAGGTTAAAATCAACTACTCATCCCAGATTAACAGAGTTATAGGATCCATCAATCACATCCGTTATAGTGTCACTTGCAAAAGGAGAACATGAGTTAGCTGTGAAGAAGATTGTATCAGCTTGTTTTTTCAATGACTGTCTTATGAAATGGATCAGTCAAAGTGTTCAAAAAGAAGCAAAGAAAATAGTTAGTTCCAAATATAAGAGCGTTTTGGCAAGGACGGATTGCAGTCAGATTTTATCCTTGAAGAATGAAGCAATTACTTGTGAAATGAAAGAGCTTGCACGAATGATATTCTCAGTATTAGAGAACATAACAGCAGCATAAAAAAAACAAACAAAGGGGCTGTCACATTCCAGAATTCACAACATCAATGCAAGCATAGCAACAGCATTTTCAGTACTGATGAGAAAATGATGCCAAAATTTTCAGCATTTGCCTACAGAAACTCTTTCATTTTACACTTCAGTTGAGCAAAGAAAAAGGTAAGATGTGTAAACATTTTGTTAATCACAGATATCAAGCTCCATTATATCAAAGTGTCTTCTGATGACAAATACCCAACAGAACTAGCTGAATCGTCAAGTCTAACCCTACAGCTTCAAAATCCTCTAATCTTGAAGGAATACTGTTGTGTCATTGTACATTTTGAAGCTGTTGTCTCTAGCTCTTCAATTTTTATCCTTGCAAGGATTTCCTCTTGTGGGTCAATATCACCAAATACATCTTGAAGTATCAGAATAACCTCACAAGCATGCCTTTCTACAATCAATGATGTGCTCTGTAAGATGTAGTTCACATTCTGAATGTATTCAACATTTGCAATAATTTCTTCTACAACACAATCAGAAATGCCATTTATATACTGATGATTCAAAAAAAAACTTCTTCATCTGTTTCCCTTTGCACTCTGTTTTTGTATTCCAAGAGTATTTCCCTTGTCAAATCCTCTTCAAAATTCTCAACACTGTTGAACTTTTGTTGCAAGAGATACCTCAGCAATGCATGTATAATTCAGTTGATCTACTGGACATTTATCACTAGGCAAACACTGACACTCTTTGTGACAAAATGAGCAGCAATCACAGAGAAATTCTGGTTTCACAACATCATCTGTATGAGACTGTGCATATAGTGCATCACATCAAAATTTGGTGCTGTTTGCATAAATTTTCATTGCCTTTGATACCTTTGTTATCCTGTGCAGTAGACTTATTACAAGAGTTGTAGTTATCGCTATTGAGTCTATGCTGGAGGCTCAAACTACGACTCATAACTTTTCAACAGAAAAAGTGGTCTAAACCGTTGAGCCTCGTTTCCAAAAAAGTCAAATGGCATGAAAGAGCATTTGTAGACAAAGAAAACATTTCATATATAGAGACTTATAGTTCAATACAATCAAATGACGAGGAGCAACATACAAATATGCACTTAGGAGATCTACTGGAAGCTGAGAGATTTGCTACCAGAATGGCAAAAGAGAAGCATTTACAGAGATGAATTATGGAAAATCTGTTCCAAATCATTGGAGACAATCTGGATTTCTTCATCCATGCTAAACACATGAGAAGCATAAATCAAAAACATTCAATACATTGGTTTTACTCACTTGCTCTTAAACTTTGAGTCACAGGAGGTCATCTATGCGATACTTCTCTTATTAAGCCATGTGCAGACAATAAATCTTCAGATATCCTTCCAACTTTTGTGGGCAACCTGAAATTGCATGACAACCTAATACCGCTAATTGCCAGGGTTCCGGCATTTGCTTCTTTCAAAAGATCTATTCATTGGCATATAGAACAGAACTATTCAGAGGAAATGCAGAAACCATCAATTGAGGTAGTATGCATGAAAGCTTTCCATCAAAGTGCTAAATGCCTTGCTGCTGCCAAGATTAATTTTAGTGAAGTGAACCATTCTGATTTTTACATCACTGTGATTTTTTAAGGTACCCCTTGGGCTCCAAATGAAAAATTAGTCTGTTGGAGCAGAGATGATTGAGCTGATGGAGTATTTACAAGAGAGATACGTGCCGACTATTGATAATGCCTTACCTGGAGAAGAAATGAAAAAAAATTGTGCAGAGAATCTTCTTTGGTGGTGACAACCTCACTGAGGAGCGTGGAAGAAACCCGCAAGGAGCAATGTCTGAAGCAGATAATCAATATGACCGTTTAGAGGGCTTACTATTGAAAAACGAAGACTGGCATGCAATTAGATATATGTACAAGGTATGCAATGTTGTCATACAATGAACATTTTTGAGTGAAAATGTTTTATCTTCTTCATTCCATGAAAATGTCAGTGATATTTTGACCTATCAAAGTGGACACAATTTTCACAGTAGTAATTGACAAAAAACTAAAATGTTTTCATGAAAATGTTTAGTATAGATGTACTGTACTTGTAATTCATTAAAAATGTCATTCAAGATCTACTACACATGCACTTAGCAAAAAATTACAGTTTGAGTTCTATGTTTGTGTTGTGTGGGGATTGTTTGAGTTGCTAATTTCTACTATTATTTTTTCAGATCCTGTATGAAATTTTCTATACCAAAGAATGAGCAAAAGATCCTGGTACAATGTGCTATAATCTAAATTTGGTGAAAAACTGCAATGCCACAGGTGGGGTGCTTGACATGTTTAATGCCTGCGAGGAGTTTGTTAACTTTGAGACAGACTCCTTGGTAATAGCTGCTGTCATGGAACATTTTGGCATTAAAAGCCTTGAAGTCCCGCCAGAGGATGTTATACCCTCAAATGTTCTGAAGTATAGTCATGGCAAAAAGTGTGAATGGCTATACAGTCACATAAAAAACATTATGCAAAAGTACGTAGTTCAACCATCTAAGGATTACACAGGAAAAGTCAGCATTGAGAAAAATAACAAATACTTTGCGTGCAGAGTTTCAGGTTGCTCAAAGGAATATCGCTATGCCAAAGCCAGGGCAGCACACAAGCAAAACATGCATCAGGCACAAGTTGCTTATTGTAACTCACAAGAGACTGAAGTGCAAGTTCTACTGCATTCAGTCTACTGCACTTCTAACGCACTTCTAGTGCAACTTCTAATGCACAGTCTACTGCACTTCTTTGGCAAAGCAGCAAGGGCAGGATGATGCTTTTTCTTATTCATGTTCAAGATTGAGTCTTGGCTTTATAATCAAGTATGCCAATGATGCAGTTTCATTAGGTGACGGAGAGAGAATAATCAGCAGTTGCAAGTTCTTCCTCTTGTATTATAAAGCATATGGACATAATAAATATGCACTGGTAGCGTTTCTTCTGCTATGCAATATCAATGCCAATCTGAGCCCTGCCCAGGCCTACCATCTTACATGGAACAGAACAGTCAATAGGAAAGGTGGAAAAGGGAATAATGTTTCATGTGATCTAAGGCTTGAGCAAGAGAACAAATTAACAAAAGAGCTCCTCCACAACTTCGGTTCAAACCTTAATATAAAAACTGCGTTTAGGGAGTCCCATGCACTAGGCTATCTGGAGAAAATTTTGTCCAGCATTACTGAAGATTCGAATTTCAAAGCACCCAGTGGGAAACACACGGTAAAAAAGAAAGATACGGATATTAAATTGCTTGTCGTTGATCTGATTGACAAAAGAGTTTTCAGATTTACTGGTGGAAGAGAGTTGAATTCTTGCTACAATCCAACAAACTGCCAAACCTAGAGTTTTTCTCCACATTCTTATACTTTGAAGGACGGACATTTTTATGTGGAAACAGTCACAAAATTTATGTTGAAATCATCATAAATCTATTGTGACGTCATATAAAAATGTTATGCAGCAATTTTAGTTCGCATACAGTGAAGTAAAAATTGAAGTTGTTGCAAAACCCATAAATTTTAGACTCTTTTTCACAAGACTGTTGTTAGTCAAAACTAACATAAAAATTGTACCAAAAACAATAATATGGTAATATGGCACAAGTTTGTCCAGATTTTGGTCAGGTAATTAGTGCATGCGCGAGGAAAGAAACTACTGGCAACTGCATTGTATTATTTTGAGTTTCTGTTCTCCTGAGAGTTGTGCGGCACGTGCATTCAGCAGCAGGCAGCTGAAAAAGTATTATAGATCTTACTTTGAAATTGGCAATATAATTGTGAACACGTGTGTTGTAGGTTGATTGTAAAAGTTGAATTGTTTCAAAGCCCCGAAAATCACAAATAATATGAAACAAGTCTGTCCAGATTGTGACCAGGTAATAAGCACATGCTTTTATTGTATTATTGTGAGTGTTTCCTTCTTCTGAAAGCTACGTGTCACATGCATTCAGCAGCAGGCAGATGAAGAGGTATTATACGCAAGCATTGATAAACATTTTCTAAATGTGAACATGCGCCCTGCAGGTGGATAGTAGCATTTCAATAGCCCCCCCCCCAACCTCTATATATATATATATATATATATATATATATCACTGTTGTGTGGAAAAAGCCACTTATATCAATCTAAAGATTGCAGAAGGTATGTATGATGATGCTGGTCTTAAATTGTATCCTATTTCAGAATGGCATTATCGAAACCATTTCTCTCCGTTGAAAATGAGCAGCAAGATACATGCTTACTTTGTGAAAATTTGATTACAAAGAAGTGCAAATACACGACCTTTAAATCAAACAGACGGCCCGCTTTAAAGGAACAAGCAGAGAAGTGGTCGACACTCGATATTTCTTCTGACCTTTCCTTTTACAAAGTTTTTTAAAAAATAGAACATCATGATGTTGCATTCGCTCGGGCCATGTAAATTGCAGGGCTCCCTTTAGAACACAAATTGAAAAGTGTTTTAATAGGTATAGAAATGTACAAGAGAAAAAAGAGCAGAGCAGGGAAGAGGAGAAATGGGAAGGCTTAGAGGATTCTGAATACTTAAAAGGTAGTATTTCAAGACGATCTTCAAGTCAATATTTGTCTAACAAAGGACTTTGTTTTGTTTGTAACGTTTGATGTGTTTGTGACAACAAGCCTTCATCGCAAGCGGGTCTTGGGCCGGTGTTCTGAAGAAAGAGCAGCAACAAAAATTTTGGAACGGAAAGAGCAATTTTTAAAGGATGTGCATCATAGATTTTTTGCCACAGCAAATCGATTACAAATGATTTTAGGTGGCGCGAGTCATGACATACTTGCAGTGGACTTATAATACCACAAGTCATGTTATCTCAAATTTGCATTAAACCCCATTGAAAAACAAAGTTTGTCATCTGGATCTGAAATGTCAGATTACACGAAAGATATTACCACGGCCGTATGGAATGAATTTTTTAAAATCATAGAGAACAAAATCTTTAGGAAGCAACACGCTTACCTTCACGATATTCTCGATGATTTGAAAAACCTTAGTTTGGAAAACAGAATTGAGCCAGTTATCTTGCACACTGTGGGACTCAAACCGCTAAACTTTTACAATTATTTTGTATTCGTTTTCTTGTAGGTTGTCACTGTGCTAAAATCAGATCAACAGGCATTTGGCACACTGTTGAGCAAAAGAGTAAGTCTAGAGAAGGCATTCGAGTACCCAGTTACATCCCCACAACTGACAATTGCAAATCCTGATGCAACACTGGCAATCAATCCGACAATCAAGCAAGCATGTTCTGGGGAATTTTATGATAGAGAAATCAAAAGCAATAACTACGACTTTTCAAGATAAATGCAGATGGATCATTGAGGGGATGGTCGCTATGCGAGCATTAAAAGCAAAGAAAACATACAAGGAGTGGATTGAGTCACTTATAAGGTTTGTTAATCCTGTTGATGATAGCAATGCAATCTGTGTGGAAATAGTGAATGATATGTACAGGAGGAACAGTGTAAAAAATGACACAAGAGCTAAAAGGGGCGAGGAAAGCAAAAGAATAGATCTCCATAGCTGCAATCAAATAATGGTCCAAGGAAACCAATGGGTGTCGTTTTTCAATAACATAGACAATAAGAATGACCTTATCGATGTTACTGCTGAGTTTGTCAGAAATAGTGATGGCTAACCAAGACCTGTTATCATAAATTAGCATTGTAAAACTTGGAGAGTAACCAAAGATGACTGTGAACGAATGTTTTTCTGCAATCACGAAGAGGCTGATACTAGGTTGATCGTACATGCTTCAAGAATTAAAGCAAACGTTGTTGTTGTTTCTAAAGATACAGATGTCCTTATTTTGCTTGTATACAAATTCTCCATTCAGAAGCCAACCTGTGAATTGTACATGAAGATCGACCAAAACAAATATGCTGACATTAGAAAGATTTATAACCTCAGCTGCATGCTATAACTGGCTGTGATACGACATCACATTCTTATGGCGTCCGTAAAATCAAGATATTGAAGAAATTGCAAACAAATAAATCAAAACTATCGCTATTGGATTCTATTGGGAAACTTGTTAATATAGAAGAGAAGGCTATACTTTATGTCATTAAATTTGTCCAAACTGTGATGTATAGTGGTCGAGGAGATACCACTGATACCAAGCAATGAAAACAAAATCTTCCCAGTCTTTGCCTCCAGATCAAGATTCGTTGAAACAAGCTATTTTTGGGGTGCAGTACCACGTTTACCACTGGTTACGATGCAGGGAACGCACTAATTCAAGCAGTTGAACTTACAAAGTATGGATTGAAAATCGATAATGATGGCTCAGTCGTTCCGATATGGCTCACAGGTATATTCTTAACACCTTTTGAAACTGAAAAGTATTGTGTAACCTCTTCTATCTATGCACAGAGTAAGCAAAACCTCTTAGAGGTGATATTGTATCTCTATCTCAGCTTGAAGTATGTGTCCTGTTTTAACATTTTGTGGGGTATAAAAACTCTAATTACAGCTTTCTATCACTTAGAAAATCAGCCACCTTCTTCGTTTACCAACAGGAAGTCCGCAAAAGTAAGAGAACCAAAGCAAAAGTGAGCAAAACAGATGAATGATGATAATATTCCTCAATCCAGTAGCAAAGATGATATAGATGAGATACCAAGTGATCTTGAGTATATATTTTTGGCAATTCTTTACGTGAGAGTGATTCTACCGATGAAGATAGTGACTGGGCTCTATGAAGTTTCAGAACATTTAGTTTTTTTAAACAATTTAAACACTGTTTTATTTTTTTTTCAATTACAATATTAACCATATGTAGATATAAATGTTGATAGTTGGATGATGTCACTATAGATTTATGATGATCTCAACATAAATTTTGTGACTGTTTGCACATAGAAGTCGGGTTTTTACATGATTCTCACGTTTTACATGGTAACAGCCTGATGATAAGTGATTTTGGCATTTTTATCGCCAGTCGCAAAGGTCCTGCAATTTTGATGACATCATCTTGATGTCATCAAGACACAGCAAATTTCAAAAATCTATATATCGTTGGAAAGCATATTAGGAGCTCTATCGATTGGTACTATTTTTGATAATATATTGTATTGTATATTCTGTATATTGTATATTCTGTAAAATCGTGCTGCATCAATCTTGGAAAATGAATCTCCGTCCTTCAAAGTATAACAATGTGGAGAAAAACTTCCGGTTAGGCAGTTTGTTAGATTGTAGCAAGAATTTTCCTGTCCATTTGATTCAAATCTTCTCAAGAGATTAGATGTATCAATTTTAACAAAATAGATTTAGGAACACCACAAAAAACTATGCCAAAAATACACATGATGTGAAGGCTTAATGTATAACTTGTGTATGAACTTTCGCTACTTGTGTTCTGTTTTGTTACTTTTTAATTAGGAACCTGAACGCTTTAAAACTCTTTTCTTTTTAAAGGTAGGAATCAAAGTCTTTTTCATTTTTGTTGTAAATGGTTTCATATTACAAATTTTTACCATATTCTTCGTAGTTTGATTGCTGTTAAAACAAGGTTTCTTTTAAGTATTCCATATTTGATCAACCGACAATTTAACCCTGCATGCATTCCCTTTCAAAAAAGCAGCAAAAGAGCATCACACTATTTGATGATATTACAGAAATCACAAATACCAATGTTACCACAAATAAAATATTAAAGAATACTTAAATGGGAACAGATATCATACATTTTCAGCTTTTCATGGTCTATTTTATGCATCCTTATATCCAGATGCTTATACACTGGCATACTTTTGACAGTTGTAATGGTAGATGCAGGCCGGGAGTGGCCTTGTGTTGTCCCAGCCCATGTAGCCAAATATCCATAAGGCTAACCAGCGATAATAACTGCCCTAATTAACGTCACAGATGGCATTCTAAGAGACATGGAAAGAGGTCTTGTTACATCACTTATACTCACAGACCTTAGTAAAGCATTTGATACAGCTGACCACAACAAATTACTTGTCAAACTATCAGAGTATGGTTTTGATTACCATTCAGTATTCTAGTTCAAAAGTCATCTATCATGTAGAGTTCAACATGTTAAGGTGGATGGCACACTTTCTAAGGAATCGCACTTATGAAACATGGCATTCTAATATCGCACTTATGGCATTCTAAGAAACATGGAAAGAGGTCTTGTTACATCACTTATACTCACAGACCTTAGTAAAGCATTTGATACAGCTGACCACTACAAATCACTTGTCAAACTATCAAAGTATGGTTTTGATTACTATTCAGTATTCTAGTTCAAAAGTTATCTATCATGTAGAGTTCAACATGTTAAGGTGGATGGCACACTTTCTAAGGAATCGAATGTGGTGTCCCTCAAGGATCTGTCCTAGGTCCAGTTCTTTTTATGATTTATCTCAATGACTTACCATTAGCACTTGCAGAAAACATAAGGCCTTCACCATTTCCAACTCATCTCCATGGATATGCTGATGATACCCAGATGTACAATGCTGCACCTGCAAATCTAATTTCGGCAGCACATATGCAGATCCAGGATGATGTTCATATTCTCATAGAGTGGCTTACTCACAATAAGTTGAAAGCCAATCCAGAAAAGTTTAAATACATGCTGATTGGCACAGCAGCCTTGTTAAAGAGAATTCCTAAAGAGTTCTCTAAAATTGAAATTGATAGCAACATTTTGACCAGGGCAGAAGTACCAAAAAATCTAGGTCTTGTTATTGATCAGAACCTTAAATGGGATACACACATAAAAAGTATCACAAACAAATGTAATGGAATTGCTCATACAATTAACTAAAATTAGGAAATGCATGAACCCGAAAACATTCGAAAACTTAGTCAAAGTATCCTATACACGATTTGTACACAGAGTAAATCAAATTAGGAATATCTGACAGTATCCACAATATCTGACAGAAACTTTGACAATTAATAGTGACGTTCATCAATATTGTACACGTCAGTCCAATGACCTACACTTACCATCAGCTAAAACTAACAGCATGAAGAGAACATTTCAGTACATGGGATCTGCTGACTTTAATTCTCTGCCTACCTTAGCTCAGCGTACAACTAATAGTAATAGATTTTTAGCCCAGGTTAATTCCTTATTTTGACACTTTTTTCATACCAACGATTTTCTTACCTCTAAAAGTTAAAAGGTTTTTCTATTTATTTTCATAGGTATTATGTAATAATCTTCTAATTTGTATCTTAATTTTAAAGAAATTTTAATGCGTTATATTGTAAATTTAGGTAGCACTACGAAAAACCATGTAAATGGATAGTGTATTATTATTATCATTATCCGGAAAACCGGGATGTGGGACCCCTAGGTCTCAAACAGGAAATGCAAACGTGGCTATCTGCACAAATGTAACATTTGCAATAGTTTTCGTTGTAAGGCTTTAAGGCACACCCAAACCCCTGGACGCCCTAATTCTAACCCTAGAATTCAACAACCTAGTGGTTTTTGTGCTGAAAATCGTCAGTCTAGACCTCAGGCTAATCTTGGAGACGTTCCTAGTGATTCTAAATCTGATATACGTTCTTTAATTCGTGATGTTCTTGGTGAAGAACGAAAGGGACCTGTAGGCACGCATACACCCAGAAACGCTGAGCCTTCTCCCGCCCCCCAGGGTACTTCGCAAGAATCTCTTTACGGTATGCCCCCCTGGTATCCTTACCCTCTGATTTAAGTGTTTTGAATTTAGATCTTACGAAGAGAAACATTTTGTGGTGCTCAATTTCTTCTGCTGGGGTTTCTCTCCCTTTGCCCCTTGACACATGCTGCTCTGTGTCCCTTGTCAGCCAACAACACACTGACACGATCCTTCAAAAATGCCCAGACCTCAAGTTTGCACAGTTAGAGCAGCCTATTTCGGTCTCTGTTGCAAACCCCTTGGCGTCTCTCAAGGCTGTAGGAAGTAGAAGTATGCAAGTTCCTATCGTCTTCGAAAACGGTCATAACGCTACTTTTACCATGCTTGTAGTACCTAATTTATCTTGGCCTATATTATTTGGGCAAAATCATTTACGTATGACCGAAGCTCGCATTCGCTCTCATGAGCTCAAAGTGTATTTCGCTGACTTTAAACTTCAATTCGATGTTCAGTGTCACAATTCTAATCCATTAGACGCATTTTCATGTATATTGCCTTCGTCTCGCAGTGTTAACGCATCTGTAGCAAATGTAACATGCCATTTGACTGCAATGCCAATGCCCACACAACCATGTGAGCCTCTTTCCATCCATAAGGGTCTTAACTTCGTTACCATTTGCTTGATGCTTTCTGCATCATTGGTGGGGTCGTCGCTTTTTGGGGGTTCCTTGTGGCTGGAAGGGAATACGGTTTTCCCGGGGGTCCATACCCTTAGCGGGCCCATTTAGCTTTCAGCTCTTTCCAGCATGGTACATCTTTCGGGTAAACCCATGCCTCCCTTCTCTGTACCCAACCACCCAAAATGTCGCCCTAGTGGCCCCATTCCCACGGATGGCTTGCAAACAACAGGCATGTTGGCATCTCTCTCTCCAGGCGTTGACGCATTGAGTGACATACCACACAGCAATAGTTATTTTTACACCACTGCTGTCATTCACTCCATGCGTGACTTCGCTACCTTGCCTTTTAATGCCATATTAGGGCAAATTCGTGCATCGAACGATGCTGATCATCAGGTTTTTGAAAGTGCCGCTGAATTTACTGCCTCCCAGGTAGCTAATATCTGGTTTGACTCAGCTGTCAACTCGCAAGGTATTTCTGCGTGCCCTGCTGCTGTGCACGTGCACAGTCCTGGTGCTTCTAAACCTGATTGGTCACGTGAATCTGAGGGTCCAGATTCCAAGGACACACAGCAAATTTCTGGGTTAAAGTCTTCTGTGCTTGCGCGGTACCTTGAACAACCAGACTTAGAACATGAACACGCCCTTCCACCTACAGGCAATACTTCCTTGCAGCCATTTTCAGAGGAATATTTTCGCAAGCTTCTTGCCGCCTTAGATTTCTCTACGCCTCAGTACGCGCATGTACCATCGGATTATTTTATCTCAATTCAGGTCTTTGCTGCATAAATACCAACAACATGTCTTCCATTTGCCAGACTCACCACTCTCTGTCATTCAAGGATTCTTTCATAACATCGAAACAGGAAATTCTCCCCCTGTTTATCACTTGCCATATCGCAAAAGCCCTGCCGAACTTGCAGCGATCAAAGCATAAATAGAACGCATGCTTAAGTTGCAAATCATACGTCCTAGCAAATCTTCTTGGGGCGCTCCCTGCATTCTAGTTCGCAAACCCATGGAAAAGGGCAAGCCCCAACCTCCCCGCTTTGTGGTGGACTATAGGGGCCTAAACGCAGTAACCTCTGGTGATGGGTATCCCATCCCCTCCGTCTCTGATATTCTAGACGCGATAAGTGGTGGAAAACTTTTTGCTAAGCTTGATCTTGCCAGTGGGCATTGGCAAATTCCTGTCAATCCCGACCACACCCACAAAAATGCCTTTGCCACGCACTTAGGATAATGGGAAAGCTTGCGCATGCCATTTGGTCTTAAAACCGCTGGTCAAACATTTCAAAGTGTTTTATATACCGTTTTCTCGGATTATCTATACAAATGGCTCATCATCTACATTGATGATTGCATTTCTTGGTCTTCATCTTACTCCATGGCATTAGACCACTACGCTAAAATCTTTGAGCATGCTGCAAAATTTGGCATTCAATTTAAACCTTCGAAGTGTGTGTTTTTCTCTAAAGATCTTCAAATTTTGGGCCAGAAAGTCACACGTGAAGGCCGCTATCCTACTGAAAAGGGCACTGAAGCTATTTCAAATTTTACTTGGCCACACAACGTTTCCAGCCTCAAACGATTCTTTGGAATGGTTGGCTATTTTCTTGAATACCTTCCTAATATGGGGGCTTGCTCTCAAAACCTTCGGGCTCTCCTTGCCAAAAAATGTCTCGTTTTCATGGTCACCTGCACATGAGGCTGAATTTATTGATCTCAAAAATGCACTTCTTTCTCCGGATGTCATGTTGTACCACCTGGATTGGTATCAACCTTTCCAAGTTCACACCAACGCCAGCAAGGTCGGATGTGGTGCAATGCTCGCACAATACCATCAAAATCAACTTAGGCCAGTCCGTTTTGCCTCACGGTCCTTCAGCCCAACAGAATCTTGCTGGCCTACTGCACACCAAGAACTTTTCGCAGTAAAATGGGCTCTCGAACGGTTCCGCCATTACCTTATGGGTCGGAAATTTATCGTCATCGAATCTCAAATTTCTCTCGTCTATTGCTCCGCAAAATTCCAAACTAGCACGCTGGTGTTTATCCCTCGCTGAGTTTGATTTTACCATCGAGCATCGTCCAGGAAAGGGAAGTGTAGTTCCAGACACCCTCAGCAGAGCTCCCTTAACGCTACCTTCACTCGCAGCAGACATGCTTTACATTCCACCCACTGAATGTACCCCGCATTTCATCACTGCACTCTCCTTAGATATACCTCACTTAGCTGAAACACCTAATGCTACCCTTGAATGTATATTGCTTGCCTGTAATGTAGCTCTCAATGATCTTCAGACCTGTCTAACACCCTCTAAACCTAACACTCCTACCCTTGCAGTTTCTCTTACTACTTTCACCCCCACCCCTTCTACTCCCACCCCTTCTACTCGAGCTCAAAGACCTAACCCTTCTCTAGAACCTCCGTCCGATCCCCTCTGGAACAGCGACTTAGAGTATTTACAACTGCTCAGCTTTAACCGCCTCGAGTTTGCAAAACTGCAACGTGCTGGCCCTTGGTTAGGTCCCCTTATCCTTTACATCAACTCAAATGCTTCTCCCACTGTCCTCTCCGCGTTAGACTCTAAGATAAAGTGCTCGGTCATTTCAACTGCTAAGCGCACCCAGCTCACTGACGGAATTCTCTTCTACTCTGATGAATTCATGAGTGACCCAACCCATCTGCGCATTTTCGTCCCAAGCGACGCAAAACTGCATAGGCATTTTCTATACGCTTACCACAATAGCCCTTTAGGTATGCATCGCAGTCGCGACGCAACATACAATTGCCTATCACGCGATTTCTATTGACGCAATATGTCCAAACATGTGCACAACTGGATTCGCCGCTGCGCAGACTGCCTCAAATTTAAAACGCTTAATCAGCCGCATGGCTCAATGCACATACGCGTTTATGAACAACACCCATTCCATACTCTAGGTGTCTAATACGTAGGAGAACTCCCGCTTTTTCCCACAGGGAACAAATGGATAATTACGGCAGTATGTCCTTACTCTAACTTTCTTCGCGCGATTTCTGTTCCTAATAAAACTGCGACAACCGCAGTGCGCGCCTTACTCGACCACGTTTTATTTCAAGTTGGCTTTCCAACAGTCCTAGAAAGTGATCGTGGTGGTGAATGGCTAAACGCTGTCTTCCACCTATTAACGCGCATGCTCTCAATTCGCCAGGTTTTCGTCCAGCGCTTAAACGGTGCAATGGAACGCGTCCACCGCTTTTTAAACAGCGCTATAGGCATCTTCTGTGAACAACATCGAGAGCTAGGAAGAATTTCTCCAACCTGCCGTTTAACACCGCAACCATTTCAGGTACCACAGACATAACACCATTCTTTCTTGTCTTCGGATGTCATGCTCCTTCATCTGAAACCATTTCACTCACTCTTCCCACCAATCCTTTACCAGCTGATCACTACGCTCATAATCTCGTCTCTCGTATGCAGCAAACACGTGATCAATTTAGTGAGATAAAAGCTGATCTTCGTCGCCGCCAACCCGATCTCTACGACGCCAAATCGTGCGATTTACATGTGCATAGTATTGAACGCAAGTTTCACAAGGAATGCAAAATCAATACTGACTCAATTTTTTGCATAGATTATGAATCTGGGCGTTGCTTTGAAATGTATTCTCGTATATTGCTCTTAAAAAATAGTTTAGATTTTTTGGTAACTGATGATTTATTCTACTTTTTGACAAATCTTACCTTGTCGAAATTTTTTGGGGGAGACATCAAAATCCAGGGGGCTAACAGGGATAAATGTACAAGAAAACTGTGCCAGTAGTTTCTTAATCACATTTTTTCTTGAAATTTGACACATTTTGAACGCCTATGTCAAGTGTGTGGGTGTTCCAGAGTTGTTCCACTCCAATGCGTAGGGTGAACATTGTTCGTTAACTATATTTTATTAACTATATTTAGCCTAAATGCAATTTCGGCCCCATGCATAGAGACCAAAAATTCCTGACAAAACAGTGAGGAGTACTGCCATAAATTCCACATGCCATCGCTTCCTTCTAAAATGTTCCAACATCTAAAATAGACCTGTCAATCAATTGCAACCCTGATAATTGATTTGATAATTGGCTTATTACATCTGTCTAGTTGATGCTGAAAAATAGACGCATCACAAAAAGGCTTTCATTTATCACGTGAGTGTACTTGTAGAGTGTACAACAGAAATGGCTGATTTTATGACGCTTTGTCAATCAGCATTGTTCTGAAAATGAAGGTTCGGTTGCTCAAGATACGGAATTCTGTGAAGATTCTCAGGAACAAGACCATTTTTCTACTCAGCCCCAATCTTTTATGGCACCAAGTTACAACAGAACAAGTACTCCATTTTTGTATTCCTATGCACCACCTCGATTTCGAATGCATGGATTTCCAATGCCATTGATACGACCAAGAGTTGGACCTCAAAGTGCCACTTCATTTGCACCATCCTTCTTTGAGCAATATGGACAAATGAGCAGCCAGCAAAGCAGTTTGCAGATGCAGTTGACACCAACTGATGCATCGCCATTTTCAGCTGCAAGCTCTACAGTTCCTCCTGCCGCAGCTTCACAGAGAGGCAGAAGTTTATGGACAACAGGGCAGACAGATGTTCTTGTGAATTCTTGGAGAGACGCCTTTGTGGAGCTGGAAAGCAATAAGAACTCAAGGGCCTGGAAACGCATCTTGGAAAAGGTCAACAAAGCAGGAGGAAAGAGGACATTGGAACAAATAAAGAAGAGGCTGAGCTATCTGAAAGACAGGCACAAAGAGGCCAAGGCGAAAGAAGTGGCAAGGCAAGAAATACCCCACCATATTATGATATATTTGATGAGGTTATTGGGGCAAGGAGTGTGGTTCAATTGGGGGAGGTTCGAGAGGCGGGTTTCGCAAGTGCGGCTGACTCTGAAGTGAATGATAATGATAATGATGTGGCTGAGATTGGAGAACTCAATGCAAATAGGCAAGAGATAGATTCCCAAGAGGACTGTTTTGCTGCTGCAAATCCACAGCCACAAAGAAAGAAGAGGAAGAAGGCATCAAAATCCTCCACAGCAACGCAACGTGCAGAATGCCTAACCAAGCTGCAACAAAAACAAGAGGATACGATGGCGAGGTTTTTAGGGGCATCCACAAAATCGATGAGCAGAACAGGAAGCACACTGGTAAAGTTCTTTTGCAAGTTGCAGAACTTTTCTCAAGAAGAAAGACAAAGGACAACGAGGATGATAGCGACTTAGATTAGGGACCAGTGACTTTGAAACATTGCCAGTAAAGAAAATTTTCCCGTACTGTTCTGTTACTGTTTCATATTGTTATGTTCTTGTTATATTTCTATTGTTACGAAAAGATTAATTTGCTTGCTGTCTAAGGCTGTTTCCTTCGATAATCAGAGTATGCTCTTGTATTTCCTATATTTCCGCAAGCTTTTTTATGTGAATGGAAATCGCAAGCCTTGCAGAGAAATGAGAAGAGGAAACATGTTGCAAAGGACCTTCTCTGCCATGGAAAGGAAGTGGCTTATGATTTAGAAAACGTATCCCATCCCCTCGAATTTTCTCACCAAATTTGCATGAATCTCAAGGAGCATCTTTCTAAAAAAGTGGGGGGACTACTGCAGGGGTGTAGTGCTGAAGTAGTAACAAGGGGGCTGTAAAATCTGGTAGGTGAGCGAAGCGGTCCAAAATTTTTTTGGACAACGCCCTTGAGATTCACTTAAACCAACTCTAATATATTTATAAACTGACTTTTAAATTAGAACCATATCTAAGTACAAGTTTAGGTTCCAACAAAGAAAGGGTAATTTTTCTACCTTTCCAATTATTGCCAATTAGGATACAAATTACAAAATGAGTTTTAAAGAGGGAATTTTGTGTTAGAGCTTCCACCCCTAACCCATTCTTTATTTTGAATTGGCAGAAGACAAACTCGAAAAAGATATGAAAACTAAGTGTATCAGATATTCAGAGGGGGGCTGCGCCCCCATAAAAGTTCAGGGAATTTTAACAAGGTGGGCTGCGCACCCAGTACTACAGCCATAGGGACTAGTCCCTCATTCTCCCCGTGGCAACACCACTGATTGATACCCCTCCCGATGGCATGTCCCCAGTGCCCAAAATATACATAATGTATTATACCACAGGCTTTGCCCACACTGAACATGCATTGCTCATATAGACCGAGGAAGACAAAATCCTATTTTATTTCTGATTGTTGTTGTTGCTGTTTTTATTGTAGTGTGAAATAAGAAAAATTGCAGTGCATTGTGATTCCAAGAAATCAATTTGTTAATGTCACAACAGAATGCTTTATAATAGCAAGAACACAATAGGTATGAACATTAACAGAACAATGAGAAGTAAGAAATGTATATAATGCAATGTTCAAAGTAGCTAGAGTGTCATACATGAATCGTCCTGCTGATTACAGAGGTAATCAACGAGAAGATCTCTGATCGTTTCACCAGATTCGCAAAAACTGCCAGCAAGGTTTTCATTTTCAATTTCGCCGTACGGATCTCCAATCTCCTCCGCAGGTTCATAGCGTTCCTGGCATATATTGTGTAACACACAACATGCCATGACTATATCTGCTACATAAGATGGTTCCATGAAAACCTTTCCTAGCAACAGCCGCCATCTCCCTTTCAAGATGCCAAAGGCTCTCTAGATGGAAACACGGGCCTGTGACAGCAACAAGTTGAAAAGCTGCTCCTCATGATCCATGTTTTGCGAGTGCCAAAATGGTTTTATCAGCCAATTGCTTATTGGATAGGCAGCATCACCAACCAGAAAGGTATTCAAGGAGACTGTTGTCGATAGCTTGAACAGTTTGCAGAATCTTGCAGAATTTTGCCATCACTAGCATCTCGATAAAGCCGTGTATTCCTAGGATACGTGAATCATGTACAGTGCCTGGAAATCTGGCTGAGACACTAATGAATTTCAATGCCCCGTCGCAGACCCCTTGAACTCTGATGCTGTACCGTTGCTTCCGATCAAAGAAATCAACGGTGCTATCAATAAGGGGCTAAAATCTGAACATGCGTTCCATCAATAGCACTGAAAACATTTGGCAAAAGATCCTTTCAAATGTTTTTATTGGCTGCTGACATTGTTCTTCAATTTCAGGCCAGGCAATAAACCTTTCTCTAAGGTGCACCAATGCACCAACCAAATCTTTGGTAATACAACCAACAATGCAGGATGAAATTCCAAATGTCTGACCGATTGATCTGTGTGACCCACCATTTGCAAGCCACCAGATGGCTACACCAACCCTTTTTGGAACAGGAATTCTCTCTCTCATATTGGTCTCTTCTCTTTTCATATAGCTGTGCACGACTGAACAAATATAGTCAAACGTATCTCAGGATACTCTAATAGTTAGGATCAAGGTCTTTGCTGGTATTGACATCAGCATTGTAATAAACGTTGAATTGTTGTATTGTCGGTGAAAAGCCCAAACCTCTCTATCATTATAAGCCAAAACTGAACAGCCGCTTGTTGCATTTGTAAATTTTGCATTCTTATATATGCGGCAAAAAACAACATCATTCTTTGCAAGGAACGTTGGCGATTTTGTTCCAATAAATAAACGGTGAAAAGCAAGAGCATAAAAAATTCTTCGTTAGACATTGTGTTCTCGGATGAGTGTACCAAAATAGAAATGAGCGAAATGAGAGCAAAGAGATTGCTCGGAGATTGCAAACCTTAATCTTCGATGACACATATCACAGCGAAAACAGAAATTGAATTAGGATTGGGATGCTGCGGGCATTCCCAATACTAATTGAGTGGCCCTTTTCATCCTTACTAGAATTTATGGCTGGCAGAGATGTCAAAAAGACCATGTGCACGGGAAAATGAGGGTGTTAAATTGTTAATCCCTACAAATATTTAGAAAAGTAGCTGGTGTACATGGGGCGTTTGTCAAAGGATTTTGCTCTTCTTTTTGATTGGTGAGTTTATATTTGGTAGCTATTTCGTTGTTTAAAACATTCTCATTTCAGTAGCATTGTTCGAAAAACCAACCCTGAGGTGTAAGCTTCCCTTCTTGATTAACTATTGAACTATTTTTGCTGTTTTGTAACTTAATGCCTCTATAAACCTTTTCGCTAAATTCTCAATAATATGGGCCTAGCCTAGCTGACCTTTTTGCCTTTTTACACCTCGTTGGTGGTAATCAGTCCTGGAGCTGGATGATACCACTGAAATCTGGCCAGCATTTAAGCAGGGCCCCTTGTAAAATATAGGTTATAAATTTATTAGTGTGAATGTAGTCTTTCAGCTTGTAATGCATCTTAACACCATATTTGGTCCAATGCCTTTTTAATTGTAAAGCAAGCCCAGCTTTTTTCTCACTGAGCCATTATAGCCATTATATAATTTATTCATTTGCATTGCTGCTCAAGGTACCCAAGAAGAGGAGATCAAAGAAAAACAAGATTTTTGAAGAATGTCTGGCTAGTCTTTATGACATTGATATCCCTGGAACCTCATCAAAGAAGAAGCCTCCAGTAAAATTCATAGATATTGAAACCGATTGTGCTACTGGCCAGAGAGTGCCCAAAAATACGAAAAAGTATCCCAGAGATAAATGGAAAAGCAAGGGAAAGAAACCTGTTGCTAAAGAAGGTTTGTTTGTTGAACTCTTTCCATTAGAAAATAAAGCTGTC
This sequence comes from Chrysaora quinquecirrha, assembly GCA_014526335.1. Taxonomy (NCBI): domain Eukaryota; kingdom Metazoa; phylum Cnidaria; class Scyphozoa; order Semaeostomeae; family Pelagiidae; genus Chrysaora; species Chrysaora quinquecirrha. The sequence goes on from JACTAT010000010.1 coordinate 9,022,268, forward strand.
AAAGTGAAAATAAAGCTGTCAAAGTGAAATGTTTTAAAATTCATTTAAGCTCTAATAATCATTTGTATGTTTTGTAGATCAAGCTGCCTCGTCTTCTGCTGCTGCTGCAGAGGAAGACTTAACAACTTATGACCATGTGTATGATTCATTTGGTGGGGAAGTTAGTGATGGTAAGTAGAGATATCCAGAGGTGTAACTATCTACTATAAATCCTATTCTTTTCTCTCAATTTGCGACTGTTAGATTCTGTTTATTGTCTTCACTTTTCTGATGAATGACCTTGAACTCTGTTTCACCATTTTACCATCTAATTATCAATATGCTGCCATTACAGATAATGAATTAATTGAACCAGAACAGCTTGCTACAATAATCTCAGAACTGACTGCTATGGAGAACTCATTGCCCAGATTTGAATCCGAGTGGGAGCAGAGGAATTGGCCCTTGATGAGAATTGGTCTGCAGTTAGGAATTACCTTTTCACTTGTCAGATTTTCAAAAACAGCATTCCCAGGACTCCGAATAAAAACGTTCTCGCAATTTATTTCATTCTGTTTATTGCGTTTGCTTTACATTTTCAAGAGAAACACTGTTAGTCCATCACCTTTAAATATGCACCTGTCTCATTTTCTATTAGCTCGCGTTGACATGTTGACTGAGCATACATTGAAAAAACAGATGAGGCATCCAGTATCATTTCAGGTAATCCTTTCTTATTACATTCAGAGTTTGTGTGAAGAGTATGAGAAAGAGAAAAATATAAACGGAGACGTTATTCAAATAGAATTGAATGGATTTTTGTTCATGTGGCTGTATCCCGGTTTGGGAGATGAATTAAAACATTGTTAACGGTATATGATATCTGCAATTTTGTTCTTCTTCCTTCTCGTGTTATTGTCCTTCTGGTAATATTTCTGTATTGTGAATCCACCCTTGAATTCGACATAAAAATTACAATCAAAACCATTTCAGGACAAGAAGAAATGTACAAAATGTTAGCCAATGCGCAAAAGGAAACCAAAAGAAAGAAGAAGAAGCTAAAATGATTGGAACTTCAGTTGCTTGCAGGAGGTTATGAAAAGGAGGAATTATTAGTTGATGGGCGAAAAATTCTCACCGAATGTACCCTTCATCTGCTTAAAACAAGGATCGTAAATCACTACTTAAACATTCAGCAGCAAAGCATTGAAATTTCTCGCCTTGCCGGTAAATCAGCTTAAGGGTTCTTTGATTCTATGTTTTTGTAGCTCCTATGACTAATATTCTTAGCTATTGTGCCCCATTATGTACCAACGCTGTAAACGTGTAGAGTGCTTGATTGAGATGACATGCACGTCAAACTGGAAACTTATATACACTGAACAAAACGAGAGGAGGGAGCCTGAATTTTTAGTTTTAGAGCGAATGTAATAAGAATATACATGATGCTATGATTTTATTTCACTCCATCGTAACAAACCATTCCTAAATGATATGCTATTTCCTGCATAACGAGAATGGAAGCACCAATTTATCTGGATATGCATTCGAATAGCTCCTGCAATCTGTTGCTAGTTATCTTTTGCTTCTGACTTTTTTTGTAGACACTTTGCAGAAAAGAATTAAGATTCGTGGGTCCATGGCGAATAACAAAAAAACGCTGGAGATGCTTGTCGATAAATATAACGTTGTATCACGCCTACCTGTCATTTCTACAGTCCAGCTTGACAAGTGCGACATAGCATCAGGAAAGTTTGCATGGCAACGGGAGAAGGTAGAAATTTTCTATTATTTCTGGTTTACTGTATATTTTTAATAAAAAGCTTTTAAACCAGTAACTTTTGTTCTATCTAAAGTGGATGGGATGGTTCCTCACTGGCTTAGAAAGCAAATCATCGATAAATTTGTAATTATTAAAAGATGTCAAGAAGAACTCAACCTGTGTATGACAGAAATGCAGGCATACGTTAAATTTTACAAGGAGAAACAGCATGCTCTCGAAAACTATATCAGCTCTATTGACAATTCAGTTTCAGGTATGAAGCTAGTTCTCTAGTGTTAGATGCTACCAAGAAAATCGTTTTTCTCTTGAGTGTTCACGAAACAACATTACCCTGTCTTATTCATTGTAGATATAGTGTCCAATGACGTATTCACACCTGTGAATTTACAATTAAGTGTACAGTTGCATCGGGAAATTGAGGTACTTTTGTTCTTCTTGGGATGACAAGATAAATATGGGGCTGGCAGTAGAAGAATATTGTAGTGCTTTAATTTATTCAAATCTATGCGTAATATTTCTTGTTGCCTTATATTTTTGTGTGCATATTGATGACAATGAAAACTTTAATGGAAACGTAAGCACTAGTAAAATGTAATGTAAAAATCACCTATTCAGACTCTTTTTATCGTCCAAGGAGATTTCACTACACCGGCAGACAAAGACAGTAATTTTCTAAAGCTTCGTGGTATGTTAAGTCTGAGGCGACTGGGAGCAGCCGTTTGCAGAAGAAGACTGGCAAGCTGTGCAGGGATATTTAAGAAAGCACTTGGCCCTGATTATGATAAACTTGTTCCTGCAACTGAAGAAGAAACGGATGACAGTGACGATTCTGCAGACGAAGATGGAAACTACGTTGAGGAAGAAGATGATGAATTAGATAGCATACTTGCGACTGTGTAAATTAGTCCTTATATAATTTCGTTACTCCAAGTTTAATCAGTTAAATCTTTTAGGCGGTTTTCGGTTCAGAAAAAGTTTGGTTTGGATAAGACATGCGTCCGATTTTAAGTAATAAAATTCAAGGATTAACGAAGGGAAGAAACTTTGTCCGTCCTTCGACAGTCAACTAGATCATGCAAAAAAAAAAGAATGTCAAGTGGAAAATTCAGGCCCAAGCTATGACATAAGAGGTTAAAAATTTTTTGTGTAACATCCATAGTTTGCAGCACCGATGCGAGCTTTTTCCGAATCTTAGCTCCACGCATATATTCTGGGACTTTTTGTGTGATGGGACCACCCCACTGGGTCAGCAAAGGTGCAGGGCTCGAAATTTTTCAATTAGCCAATTACCAATAATAGACTTTTTACCTGAGTCCCAAATCAAAATGAAATCGCTCCTATGGATCGCTCCAACTGGTAGTTGCTGCAGGGTGTCGGTTTGGTGGAGGAGCAGCGGAAACCAACGACTCAAGCAACAGCAACAAGCAAGAAGATATTGAAATTCTTTACCTTGATTGGTGCAGCTCAGCTCAACCAACCAAAACTGTTTTGTCATGAGTTGATGTCTGGTGTGGGTGGTCGGTCTGGTAATGTAAAGTTATGGTGATGCCAGCTGTAGTTCACTTGTCACTGAAGGTTGCTGAGAAAATAATAACTACCAAGCAGAACGGATTCGGATCCAGAAGTATTAGATTGGATAAACACGCTGCCGGGTAACATCAGGCGAAGGATAGCAGTACCAATTAAAAACGACACGACCTGCATGCGCCAACTCGACAAAATGTCTCTTGCAGGCCTAAACAGCTAAACGTGGCAACTGGTGTTATATGCACATTCGTGTTATATATCTAGCACCAGTTGTGCCGTGCCATGATCTTATCCTATTCCTATTTTTTTTTTTTTTATTTAATCATGGTGTTTAGGCCGAGATGGCCCCTAACCAATTATAAATTGTTACTAAATTCTAATACATAAAATTGTAAATCAATTAGTTACAGAAGTATATTGGAAGGTGTTAATTAAAGATACATGAGTGCTCAAAAGGATTAAAACTGTTTTACATACAAAAAATAATACAAAATCCACTATAATCTACATCTACGAAGCTATAAACCAATTTTTTAATTTCAACATTATTATTGTTTTTTTTCCTTGATATGTTAATTATCTTTTAATTGCTTACACCATTTATATCTAAAAAAGACTCAGGTCTCTGTATAAATTTGTTTCTTTTTACCAATGAGTTATAACAGAAATACCCTAGTTTTGCTGTTACATCATTTTCCTCTTGGGACATTAGCCATGTAAACATATTTTTATCATTAAGGGAAACAGTGTTTGGAAACTTTTGAAATAGATAATCTACCATTTGTTTTCTTTCGTTTTCGTAAAGAGAACAAGAAGTTATAAAATGAATTTCATCTTCAATTACGCTTAGGCCTTTTGTTTTACAGTAGGGACAAAATCTCTCTTCCCTTGGCGTTTTGTTCTTTCCAAATCTTCCTGTTTCTATATGAAGATTATGGGAACTAAGTCGTAATTTTGCAACAGTGGATCTAATCTTGTAATCTACTAGACTATCGAGATAATGTTCAAATTTGAAGGAAGACTTATAGGATGCGTACACTTTCAGTTTCTTATCTTCAGTGATCTGAGTCCTAAGGTTGTTTAAAACTTGGGATTCAAACATTTTCCTAACCTTTGTTTTAATGATAGTCGAACTATCAGAGTCTTGGATGCCATACACTGTTTGGAGATTACGAGCTTTTAAAACCCAATTCGAGATACCCTCATCAGCATCTATACTAAGACTTTGATAAGCTAGACTAGCATAACGAACATCTTCTAATTTAGATAAACGAAATAAGAATTTGATTATATTAACATGCCTGTTATATTTTAAAGACGTTCTGCCTAATTCAGCATATACTGCATCTGTTGTTGTATTAGATTTGACACCTAATGCGTATTTGCAAGCCGAAAGATGCAGTGTTTCTATTTTAACCCAATCGTCAAAACCCCAAATTTCAGAACCGTAGTTCAATATTGGTACTATTGTGTGATCAAAAAGATAAAGGAAAAGTCTTGGCTGAAACCCACCCCACTCTTTGCTTTTTGATAGAAGACTATAATAAGACTTCTGGGCTTTTTCTTTGATTTTGTCAATATGATCAGAAAATGAACCGTTAGATTTTATTGTAACCCCAAGGTACTTGTATGACTCGCATTGTTTTACAACTTTATCACCTAGTTTCCATAGTTTCTTACTTTCACGAGACTTCCGAACTTTTTTATTTTTCCTAAGAACCATGATTTTTGTTTTATCCATATTGACCTCCATTTTAACCAATTTGGTGAAAATTTCAAGTTTATCTAGTTGGGATTGAAGGTCACGGGGATCTTGAGAAATCAAAACGAGGTCATCTGCATATAATAATGAATGAATGACTGTATTACCTAAGGATACGCCCCCTGAAGAGTCTTGAATATAACTATTTAGATCATTTAAAAACAACGCAAAGAGAACTGGACTAAGGAGACATCCTTGTCGAACGCCTCGTGAACATGAGAAAATTTCGGTCAGCCCATTATTACCCCTAACGCAAGATTTAACTTTGTCATAAAGTGAACCTATTACTTTTAAAACATTTCCTTTAATACCGTAAGCAGCTATTTTATGAATTAACTGTTTATGGTCTACAGAATCAAAAGCTTTTCTAAAATCTACGAAGCATAAATAAAGAGAGCCGCCTGTTTTTTCGAAAGTTGTGTCTATTAGGGCTCGAAGAGCGAAAATATGGTCGGAGGTTTGATAGCCTTTTCGGAATCCAATTTGATTTTCATCCAGAATTGAATTCGTTGATATTACAGTATTTAATCTTTCTAGAAGAATTCCAAGAAAAAACTTTCCAAAGATGCTTAGCAGCGTGATACCCCTGTAATTATTTAGATCGGATTTGTCGCCACCTTTGAAAAGAATTACGATGATACCTACGGACCACTCCTCTGGAAATTTTCCAGAATATAGGATTTTGTTGAAAAGTTTAGTAAATACCAGAAGGAATTTACCGTTAAGATTCTTTAGAAGTTCAGCGCTCAGCATATCAATCCCTGCCGCCTTTCCGTTTTTAAGTTTTTTGCACATATTTTTTACCTCTTCGAAAGTAATATCACGATTTAAAGATTCATGAATCAGTTCCTGTGTTAGGTTGTCAGGGGAGAAAGCAGGATGTACAATTTCACTATTCGTAATGGCATTAGTGTCTGCAGCGTTATTTGAATCTAAAAGATCAGAAAATAATTACGCAATTCGTTGTTAGAAAATTCTAAGCTAGTTTTTGGTTTTTTTGTTTTTAATTTATTCCAGAATATCTTTGGCTCTTGTCCTCGTAATTCCCAAAGTTTTTGTTTTTCAATTTCTAGAAAGCTTTTACGTTTCAATTTTAAGATTTTTTTATATCGTCTCCTTTGCTCAAAATATTCTGATCTGAGTTTATTTATTGCATCTGTTGTTAGATTATTAGTAGAGGACTTAAGAGCAGCCTGATAAGATTTTCTATTCCTATTTAACATTGATTTGTTTGCCCTACACTCTTGATCAAACCAAGGGCAATGATGTTTGTGTTTTGATGTTTTTTCTACAAATATCTTTCTGGAATTCAAATTATTTTCAGAAAGTTCAATAATTTTGGATCTTAATGATTCAATCACTGTTTCTATATGCATTTCATCGCTATCAAGCTGCAAGGAAATGTTATCCAGAAAGTTGCTGGTATCTTCGCTTTCTAAAGCAATAGCTAAATTTTCTAGTAGCAAGTTATCCTTTATATAAAATTGTTTACTATACTTTTCTTTTAATTTATCGTTTTTGGAAATAGGAGCTTCACTAGAGTTAAGTGTTACTTGTTCAAAAGTTTCACTATTGTTCTTAGGACATTTTAAAGATATTTCAAGAGGACTATGATCTGTTAGTTCGCATATTTCACCTACACGTAATGATTCAACAATTTTAAAATACTCTTCTTTTAAAAGGGCATAATCTACAACACTATTGCCATTAGTTGTGAAACAAGTAAAATTACTAGAAGTTTCTTTATCGATACGCCCATTAAGAATGCGGTATCCAGACGTTTTACAAAAATCGATGAAAGCGGTTCCGTTTGTGTTAACAGGACTGACGTCTTTGTTAATCCTTTTTTCCATCTGATGATCTGGTTCATAACTGACGTCAAGAGGCAAAAATTCATCAACCTCGTCATTCTCAATATAGTCATTAACGGTATTTGTTCTAGCATTAAAATCTCCACATAAAAGAACCCACCCATCCCTTTGATAAAAAGCACATTCCGACTGTAGTTTTTCAATGGTAAGAGATTGCCCAGACCTTAATAAAGTTGATGTATTTGGCGGAATGTAAAGAAAACAAATAAATAAATCTGATTCCCAACCATAATCATTTTTCTTCACCCTACACCAAAAATGATAACTATCAGAAGAGAGAATAGAGAAATTATTAAGAACTGATTTCCTCACAAGGAGAGACAACCCCCCGGATGACCTTCCTGCTAAATGATTTCTGTATCCCAATTCGTGGAATTCCGAGAAATCATCATCAAGATTAAAAAACGAGGTATCATTTTTATCCCTCCATGTTTCCAAAAAACAAACCAGATCATTGCGTGCTAAAATTTGTGCAAAGAACTCACAGCCAGTTTGTTTGATACGTTGTGCCTTTGAACTCCTAAAACCGTTAAAATTCCACGCGCAAGCCCTAAGAGTTTTGTAATTTTCCTTAGAAGTTTTTTCTTTCAATTTTTCTTTCTTTCTTATGTTATTTCTAGTTGACAAAATGGAATTTAATTCACCATCTCGGCCAAAAACCTAATATCCAAAATTATCATGATTAAAGGGATTCATTAAATTTGCATAATCAGCGTAAGATCGAATTTCGAATACCTTTTGATTACCGTTCATTTTAAACTTTATTCTTCCGTCTATTGTCCATACTTTTTCCACATTTATTCTCCCTTTATCCTTGAAAATTTTATTTACCATTCCTTTAATTCCAGGAGCAAGATCTTCTTTCACTCCGATGTTTTTTGCCTCTTTCTTCTTTCTCATGATTTTTTCCTTTGATTTGTGACAGAGGAATTTTATCAGAATTCCTCTAGTCTCACCATCCTTTCGTTTGCCAACCCGGTGTACAATGTCTATATCTTCAGGATTTATGTCCACGTCCATTTCTTTCTTTAAAACATCAATCACAAGATCCTGGCAATTTTCGTTTTCTTCCTCTCTAACATCATAAAGCCGAACAGAGCTTTTTCGCGAGTACTGTTCTTGCTTGTCGATCAGGAATGTCAAATCAGAAATCTTGCTAAAAGCCTCATTTCTTACAGCATTGATTTCTTCTTCTGCTTTCTCCTGCCTTTCATGAATCTGACTGATATCATTTTTCACTTTTTCGAAGTCAGCTTCTATTTTCGAGAGCCTTTCCAGCATCTGATCCTGCTTCTCACCCATTTCACCTTGTTTTGCCTCGATTCTCTCCAGGGATTCAATAACTCGAATCAAACTGTCCTCTCTTTCTCTTTCGGTTTTCGATTTAGAACCAGATGCAGGACCTGGGTTTAATTCCACATCTCCCGATAATAACAAGAGCAAGTCGAGGGAAGGATTATCATTATTAAAAACGGACGAAAACTGACTTACATTAGTAGAGCATCTCGATTTCCGCATTAGCTTTCTTTGACGTTTGTTGAAGATTTTCTTCAGAAAATGCTTCTTCGATAAAGATTTAACCATTACACTCCTACGATTCATCCATAAACCCATTCTATCAACTGTATCATTCTTTCCTGACCCAAAAGGGGCAGAAAAAGAACATACAAACAGTACAAGACAGAGCGACACAAAAACACGTCCTACTCCTTCCATGACTAAGCTTTAAACAAAAAGTTAGTCTGATAGTTCCATATGTTCAGCGGCTTCCCTGTCACTGGTACTACATCGTTCCATGTACGTCTTTCTGGCACTGGAATAAAGTTATGACATCCTATCACCGACTTCAGAATTATCAGGGAACCCTTCAGCAACAGTGATTACCTCCTCGATCGTGCGAAAGGCTAATCTGTTTCGTAACTTCGTTTTGTTGCAATTGATTTTAGAAAAGGTTCTCTCTACTGCTGCAGTGCTTTGAGGCAGAGCAGTTACCTCAAGCATGAACTTCCCAAGAGTGCTATAGCTTTCCATCTTGCTTATGGATTTCCAAAACCCTTCAATCTTGACATCCTTCCAGTTACCGCCCAGCACCTCGTCATCTAATAAAAGTCAGCGCCACTGTCTGTCAATGGTTTGTATGCATTCACCTGCGATTCTTGGAAGGCGTTGGTAAAGCACCGATGCAGCATTAAGCAAGGATTTCTTCTCAACGATTGCAGATTGATGGATGCTTTGTATTGCTTTCAGAACAGGATCTTCAATATCAATGTGGGACAAAATTTGCTTTACTGCTTCGATATACCAGTCCCGGCATCTTGAATGAAAGCTTTCCTTCTTGTGTGGCTTGAGGATTTTTATGGTCTGGAAAGCTAAAATTCCAGGGAATACCTTTTCTAAGGGAACCCATTTGGATGTGTATTCCACATCTATATTCTTGAGATCTTTGATTGCATTTCGATTCATGAAATTATTCGCAAACATCCTTAGAACTCTCACTACTTCAAGAAGGAATCTCTGCAGTTTGAAATCATTGGACTGGAATAACATATTCAACCCAGAAAGATCTCCAAGCACATATTGCATGAATTCCAGAGTGGCCTGCATGTATTGCGATTTTATTGACTGAAAGATTCGAACTGCCTGTGGGGACTTTGTCTCAAAAACCTCTGCGGTAAAGAACATCTCAAGAGGCTTCCACTGTGCCAGAACTCGCGTCACACATTCAGAGACTGACAACCATCTTGTCTGGCAGGACTTTAAAACATTCAAAGGCTTATATTCTAAGAAATGCTGGAACTCCTGAAAAGATTTTTTTCTGTTGGGAGAGTTTTTAAAGTAATTATAAACATCATGAAGAAGTTGCTCGGATGACTTGGAAATTGCCTTACATGCATGACTTGCTACCAGGTGAAAGGTATGACAATAACACTTTAAAACATATAGGTTTGGTGCTTTATCCTGCATTCTCGTCAGAAACGAATTATTCGCACCCTGCATCAGGTTTTCCCCATCGGATGCGTAGCTGACAATTCTGTCCCAACCTATCCCATCATTTCGTAAGGCTTGCTCAAGTAGTAGAAACAAAGCATTGGCTCCTCCATCAGAATCAACCGATAGCAATCGATATAGCCTAGTTGCTGGCATGCTTGATTCAGCATCAATATAGCGCACATTTACGCAAAAAGTCTTATTCATGGTAATATCCGTGGCCTTGTCACATAAAATTGAGAACCCTTTTGCAGCTTTCATGTCGCTTACTAGTCTCTCATGGACATCAACAGAAAGGCATTCCGTCAGTAGGTAAGTTCCTTTTGTGCGGTTACATGCCATATCCTTGATTGCTTTTGATTCATCACCAATGAAATGCAGTGTTGGCAGTAAAGAGTCAAGAAAATTAAACGAAATGTTTCTTCTGGCTATCAATGCAACGGTATTAAGCTCCGCTACCATCTTATATTTGTTTTAAACTTCAAAGACATCACTAATTACACGATTAGAACTTACTTGTCTTGGACGATTCACATGTATAGAGGTTTTCGAGTGAGAAATCAATTCAGATTTGCCGGCTATCAAATCTCGATATCAATAGCGACAATATTCCTTTGAGGAAAGAAAAGAGTTGTTAATGCTGGGATCCAAGTTATAGTTTCCGTATATGTTTTAATCGGAATGCTTCAAAGCAAAACTACCGCGACAAGGTCAGGTCAAGAAGAAAAAACCTGTAAGATCACATTTCGTTCATTTCACTGTTTCTTGTAAAACATGACAGTAAACTCATCTCATCAACTCTTCGACGATTCTTTGGAATTTAGATTATACCTACAGCATAAACGATTACTACCTACATTTTGCAATTTATCCCATAGGTATATCCCTACACCCTACAAAAGGCATAAAATCCCTACTGTAGGTAGAAATCCCTACGAGTGGCAACCCTGTAATCATACCTTTTTGCAGGTGCAGTATCTTTTGGAATTTGAGCTCCTTGACCTAGTGTTCTTGGGCTCTTGACATTTTTTCTTATAAGCTGGCCCTAAAATAAGTTACACAAAATGATATTGCAAGCAAGCAATCGAATGCCAAATGGTGCAATTTTCGTAGAAGAAAGGTTACTGAATAATGGCAATGTGTTGGGAATTTTACCAGAATTTTCAGCAGTTTTATTCAAAGCATCTTGTAGTTCTGTTGCACAACTTTGCTTCTGAGAGGATCCTGCATCAAAATACACTTTAAATTGCAACCTGAAGCAACTTTGATAATTCAACATGGGAAATATTATGATAATAACGGAAGTACAACAGCATGCAGATTGACTGCCAGAAAAAAATTGCTGCAGAAAAATCGGAAGAAATGGCCAAATTGTTGTTCATGCTTACCACCAGTTTCTGCAGCTGTCTCTTCATTATCTTCTTCCTCACTGGTCAAGAAACTCTGTTGATTTTCAAAGGGTCCAGCTATGAAAGCAAATTGACAATAAGCATGCTGTAATACTAATGTTCTGTCCTTCTTAAGTGTAGCTGCTGTTTGAAGGAATCCCTATCTTCCGTTAGCAAAAACATCAACAGAAATTACTTTGACGTACTGGTTGTCAAGAAAAAATTACCATCTACCAGGTACAAATTTTCAATAGTTGCTAAAAGTGGTTCAAAGTCACCTCCTATAATTTTGAAAGGTGATAGCAAGAATGCTTTGATACTTCTCCATTCTTCAGTGAAGTTATAACAAAACTTAAATGTCAATAGTGATTGCTTACCACAGGGCACAGCACCCAATACATTTTCAGGGAAAAGCCTGTGATTCACTTGGCCACCAGCAACATGCTGCTGTACTTCATCATCTGGCTCAATGATGTCTTTATCTGGCTCCACCAATGGCTGCAACAATGGCTCAGTTTGTTCAGCAAGCTTTTCAGCATATCGAAAACCCTTTGAAAAGAATTAGATTTTTTGAAGATTGCATGACAGCAAGCTGGTAAAATTTAGATTACTGATGGAATTATCTGTTGGACTCAGCATGAAGATTTTTTGCCAGCAAGACATAAACAGACTTGCAGTACACTAGCTCTTAGTTCACAAGATTTAGTTACTACGTCTCAAGGGCATTCAATATACAACTTGGGCTGGAGAGTGCTGCTAGCACATAACCAAGGGTGGAATAAAATTACTTTTCTCCAGGTTTCATTTTCCAACTTTCATTTTCAAGTTTCCACAGGGACAAATTTCTCTTGTACATCTGTAATTCAAATAAGTAGTAGTAGCTGAACACACCTGTTTTTATATATTCTTTTAATTTGTCTGAGAATCTGCTCAGTGGAATTTTGTGCCCTGAAAAATAGAAAAATCTCTCTTATTTATTTATTTTACTCATCCAGCTAGATACTTTATTCTGTTTTGGACCAAAGATTGTGATTACCTCTAAGTGAATCTGTTGTTTCGGGGTCACTTAACTTTTGCTGTAACTTTGTACAAGCAACATTACTTTTCTGGAAGTATGTTGATACTGAGATGGCATTTGCCAACCCACTGACTTCATGTTCCAGTTCCTTGGAAAGAAGAAGAGAATTCTAAGAATTATTACCTGCTGTTCTTAATTGCTGGTCATAAGTTGTGATTGGAGGGAAAAAATGTGAAACATATTAGCCTACAAATACTTACAGATTTGTGGACATTTTCCAATTCATCGAATGCTTTTGTTTTTATAGACAGAACATCTACCAACTGGTTTGTAGATCTGACTCTTACTCTGATCTGCCAGTTCAACCAGGTCAATGCCTTGGAAAAAGATGCGACATTAGTGATACATGGCATGCAGAGTGAAATCTCTTACTTATGCTGCAATGAGCTTAAGTAAAGCAATAAAGTATGAAACATTCAGCTGAAGACAGGAATGTCATGAAACCCTTCACATATATTTAAATTGGGTAAGAGATTGCAACTTTGAATTAACTAGCTAGGAAGGAAAGATGTCTTATTCTTCATTTATTTTCAGTTTCTATGGCAACATGCTACTTGCCAGCCAGACCAACATGATTAATAAATCAACTTCCTTCACTTTCTGTGTTACAGGGAAATTTTGAGTGCAAAATTCTACAAAACTATATTGATATTTGTAACTTTAGAACGGTAAAATTAACCTATTGTATCAACATCTACTGTCCATAGCTGGAAATAACAATTTTATCTCGGACCCTCTAAGCAATGAGATGCATAATTGGTGTTGGATTTTGACTGAGATTCAATGAAATTTGTCGATATGCCACAAAAAGCTGTTTCATATTTTTCCAGCTTATAATTATGAAATGAAAATGTCTTGTTCAGTGCGTTCAGTGTCACTTGTAACTCATCATTGACAACAAATTTTTGTAACCTATAGTTGTTTTCTTGTTATTATATTGTATATGTCCTTTTTTACGTTGCAAGACATATACTGCAACAATTATCTCATTAAACTTGAAGGATACTTACACTGTGCTCTTCATTTCGCAGCTTGTCAAAGATTCCATCTTCAAGCCTTTCCATGAAGCTGCCTCTTTCAAAGCTTTCGTTGGGCTGGCTACGCAAGCATACCAGAAGATATTCCACCATGTTTGCTGGTCGATGCAAGGAGCGAAGATACTAAAGAGTAATAGCAAACAAAATATTGAATCAGTACTTCTCATCCTTTGAAAAAGACTAAAGTTTCCATTTAATCAAGAGTAAGAAGAGAAGAGAAGATCCCACCATCGCCTTTGTATAAATAACTAGTGCCATGCCATGACACCAGCGCTGCTGCTTTCTCTTAAGACATCGCATGAGGATCTCGCTTATCTTTCTCTGTGCAATCTTTGAAAACACATCCCATATTTCTTTATTGTGTGGGACCCAAGCAAGAAGGTATCCCTACAAACATAAAAGGAGAATTCATGTATGAATTCATGTATGAATAGTACTTGTAAAACAGTGATCAACCTTATATAAAAGAACTTTTAGAATGTGCAGATATTTTGTGTTGATTATCATCTTCTATGACTTACATGGTAGTTGTAGCACATCTCCTTCATATCATGCAACTGGACTTTGTCTTCAGTGGAAAGGGCTTTGCAGTGATAATCCAGCTGTATAATTCTACCCTTAAGACTGTGGAAGTATATTATTTGTCATTAGAATCGCAGCAGTGACTGGCAAACTATAACCAATATATTAATGTCCACTGTTTCTATTTGATAGCAAACCAACAATCTTGGACGCAATATTATGAGACATGCGAAAAAAATCTGAGTACAATTAGAAATCCCTTAACTTTGGCTTTGCTAGACAATAACTGATTCAACCTCCTCCCTTCCATCAATGTTGAGTGATAATGAAACAATTCTACGGCATTTGATCAACATTGAGTGAGGGAAGTCTTTCAATCATTTACCATGTTTTAGTATAAACATCTCCATAAGGTGACCTGAAATGGGTTGTTTTATGATAATTCTCTGGTATAGAAGCAGAGTTTTGATTAGGAGTGTTTCTTCGTTATGTTGCTGTAATTCTGTGAGTTTTCTTTTCATCAAAAGGATGTCTATAAGTAGGTTCCATTATTAAGAAAACAACGTGAACTTGTTTTATTTGCATGTTAGAATAGAAAAGGATGCAATTTTCAATTCCTGTATACCCACTGGTTGGGAGTGGCTTGATTGTATGATATTACTATACCACATGTCTTGGGGCTGCCCCTGCCACGACTTTCTGAGCCCTGTCTACAACCTTCGTTGATGTGTAGCAGATTGTCTGCTATAGACTTATTGTCCATCGCATCATTCAAATTTAAAATGAAGGAGCTTCTCATGCAGTAGGAGAGAACCGATTTCCTAAAAGGTTCAAAATAAATAATATTGGTTTTCAATGAAGCCACATATTAACTGGTAGTTACTTGAGAAACTGTTACTACACTCTTTTTTTATAAGAACACACTTTATAAGAACATTGAGAAAAGATTTGCCAAAAAATAAGAACAACGTAAGAACATTTCCAGCCTCGCCTGAAACAAAAGAAGTAAGAAACTGTGTTTTTAGAAATTTTAATCTTGTGAACAAAACAAATTTTTGAAGTAACTTGCTAAACAGTACATAGAATAGCCTCAATTATTAAAAAAAAAGAACATCGAGCCTCAGCAAGAATTATCTGGTTCTTATAAAAAAAGAGTGTAATGCAGGAAAACCAATGGTCATTGCCTTAATGACGTATTTTTGTCAGATACAAGTCTTTGTTGAATACTCTGTTTGATACTAATTTCAATGCAAATCAATCAGAAATTCTCAGCTGTATGGCCCTGTATTACTGTATGTAACTAGTTGTAACTATTGTCATTTTTTTTGCTTTGTAACCAAAATGCATCAGACTCACGTGGAAGACCCTGTAGTTGTTGCATTTCCGGCTGAGAGAAGCAGGTCATGAGAAACTCTGTCTGCGCCCTGACCAAAATGGACGATATGTTGCATCAAAGTCTTTCCCACATTTTTGTCCCCAAACAAAAGAATCATATTGGCCTCTCCTTTGCAAAGAATGAAAGATAGAAAAAATTAAGTTTTCTTACTTAAATACACTATATTGTAAAATGGAACTTGTATTTATTTTATTATTTTATTTTATTTATTTATTATTGTATTTGTAACAGAAGTATTTATTTATGCTTGAGCGGTGTATCACAATTTGCGATTTTAAAGGGGTTTGCACAATCCTTGTATGCCATCAGCTTTCTGATCACGAAATTGAGCATAAACTGTATTACGTGGAAAAATGTAGCACAGTGTATAATGAGGTTTAGCACTTGCAGTAATTATTTGCATGTTGTCGTGATTCGATTCATTAGTCCGTATCAATCTGTTAATGCAGAAGATTAGTGACAAAGTTGTATATCAAACTAAGTACACTGCTTTGTATGGACATGAATTTGTCATCTCAGTGTGGAAAGAGTAACGAGTGCCAACAACGCTAACAAAAGTGAGGACACGTTTATATTAGGATATAAATAAGGATTTTAAATGACTTACCGTTGCTTATTGGTTCAGAGTCGCTGTTTGCTAACTTTAGAAGTCTCGCTAGTGCAAAAGCCAATGTGGTCTGGATTACCCTTTCATTCACACCACAGTGCTTGGTATAGTCGATCAGCCAAGTAAAAAGGAATTTTCGATCCATGTTTATTTCATTGATAGCTGCATCCACGAACCCGTAGTACACATATTTCTTATAAGAAACTAAAAAATCCTGCCAGGCTTGAAAGTTTCTTAGAATTTTCAGATTGTGAGTACTGGAAGTTTCTTACGAGTTGCTTGAATGCTACATTCGCGCGTTAGGAATTCTATCTGAATGATGTTTTAAACCCATTCATCTATTCTGTTTGAATGCTGGCTTTCCATGGTCCGCATGTCACAAGAGTACTTTGTTGCACACGCACAGGAAACGAAAGAAACAATTTCACAGATGGAGGTGAAAAATTTGTTTGGTAAACGTTTTCCAGTACTGGAGTTTCCCAAATTGTTGGCCATTCCAGAGTTTGGGTTTCTTATAGAGAGTTTTTTATAAAACAACATTCGTGGATCTGCTAACTTGATCGTTATGAAACTGTAAATTTTCTCGCCTTACATCTGGTTTATCTCAATGCAAATTTCTTTCATCAAGAGCTCTCTTGCCAAACTGACGTGCATTTCCTTTAAGTCGTAGACGTTCTTCGTCATGTAAAGACATTCATTTGGGTTCAGGAATCGCTTGTTCTGAATTTGGACCTTTAAAACCAGAAATTCATTTCAGTTCATTTCATTCATTTTTCGTAAATTCCCTTAATATAAAACAATATAATATTAAACAATGAATAGCTTAGCAATTTTACCTGAAAAATATCATGCAGCGTTGGGATTTTTAATTTGGAGAAGATAGGAGTAGAGTCTGAAGCAGAGTGTTCAAAAGTTATCGCCCTTATAATCCTGTTCTGTAACAAAAACACTGGATGCATCTTAGAGGAAACTTTGCCGCCAAATCAAGCATAATAACCCACCATTGTAGCGCTTATCCACCACAGTACGCCAAAAATACCACCACCCACCTCTAGCATAATAACCCACCACCTCAAGCATAATATACCACCACAGAAGTGCGTATAGATTTGCTAGGGTGAGCAATGAACTTACTTCTGGAGAAAGGAACCAATATCCTTTTCCCATGTATCCAATGTGATTTGCCATACTGAAGCACTTGGGCTCCCCTTGCTGATGTAATTGTCTTTCAAGAACATCAGATAGTCGGATAGGTCGCCTTTCCGAATAGAGCCATTGATGATTATACCAGTGCCAAATGATGCATTTACTCTTTGGAGAACCTTGACAGATTTCCGAAACAGTCGATATTTATTTGAAATAATATAAAGGAATAACTAAGAAATAAACCAGTAGTCGCACAACACGCAGTCAATGGTGACGAAACGAATCGGGGCACCACACAGCTACCAAAGTGCCTAATGGGGCGAAATAGCGCTCGATCGAGTGATCATATTGCAAGGGCGCGTAGGTGTGCGCGAAGGTTGTAATCAATGACGGCAGTCAAACAGCATAGACAAATAGAAGGTAGAGTAAAGTTGTTTGTGCGAATCATCAGCTGCCAACCCACAACTGCGTTTGGGGGTTAAGACAGTACGCGAAGATGTTGTGGGCACCCCCAGCGCCAAAAGGCACCTTCGCACGTTAAGAAGTAGCCACAAAAACAGCAACCGCAAAGAGAAAAAAAGGAGCATAAACTGCGTTATGCGCATGTGCATGGTTCTTCAGTAAAGCTAATAGCAGAAAGGGACATTAAAGTGAATTGTTTTTTCAAAAATATTGAATTGAATTTATATTAAGGATCAAAATAAATTTGGCGGGTTAATGTTTGTGTTTGTTATTTAAATTTCGTCTTAACCAAGATGTCACCCATGTTTCTGTTTCTTTTTAATGCTAGGACTGGTTCCTCCTCAGCCAAATACGTCAGTTCAGGATCGTCTTTAATATAATGCCAGTGTCTTTGGAGTATCCGACCTATTCCAGTAGTGTTCACGTTAAATGGTACAATGAAAGGTAATTTGTTCTTTTCTTGTTTAGGCCTATCTCTAATAAGATCGCCCTGAGATAGCTGTTTCACTTTTTCGAAAATCGAAGTAATAAGACTCAGGTTGTAACCCCTTTTGACTAGTCAATGTGACAGGTTGTTTAGTTCCTCTGAGAGGTCATTATCATTTGAAATTATACGTCTGTAACGGAGAGCTTGGCTGTAGATAATACCTTTCTTACAGCTAGAGGGATGGAACGACTCAGCATGAAGAAGGGAGCATATGTCTGTCGGTTTTTTGTAGAGGGTTGTCCTTATGGAGCCCTCATTTTTGTTTAGGATAGTCATAGTGTCGAGGAAAGCTATTTTCTCTCCTGAATAAGATATTTCAAATTTTATTGTTTCATGTAATGAATTCATGTGTGTGTGGAAGGTACGGAGGGCATCTTCTCCCTCAGTCCATATTACATAAATGTCATCTATAACGTTTCCATAAAAAAGGAACCCTTCTTCCAGGAGCTGTAGCCAAGATTTGTTTTTCAACCCTGTCCATAAAGAGATTAGCATAGTTGGGAGCAAAGGATGAACCCATTGCCGTCCCTGTAAGTTGAAGATAAAATTCCCCATTGAATTCAAAGTAGTTATTCTTCAGTATAAAGTTTAGTATCTGTTCCATGTGTTGAATAGGTAAGGGTAGATTGCTATCATAGAATTCTAGTAGTGCCCTTAATGTGTACTGTATACCAAGATCAGTTGGTATGTTGGTATAGAGGGATCTGACATCAAACGTAACTATTAGGGCATCTGGTGGGATATACTGCCCCCTTGCCCTCGTCAACATTGCATAATTGTTTTATTTCCGTAATCTATTGTTTCCCACATATTGTTTTGGCTCTGGTTTGTTGCTTCTGCTCCCACCGCCTTGTGTTGATTGCGGCGCTCCTGAGCTGTCTCACACCGCAAATGCTCCACATTTTCAAAGGACTTGCGTTTATCCAACATCTGATTCTTAAGCTTAGTTTAAACACGATAGCAATTCAAGTCACATTGCTATCGTGAATCTATCTATTCTTCAACATTGTGCCTACAACATGTTTAGTAAAAACAAAAATATATGTATAAAATGTGTCTTTACTAATCTTGACTGCGTGCGAAGATCGTTGTTTCAAGTCTTGTTTAACGTGTAGAAAACACGGAGCCAGAGAGAGAGAGACGTGATTCATGATGTAACTCTGTTGATGACTATTGCTATTGCTATTGCTCAACTGACTGACTTATTTTACAATACAATACAATTTATAACGAATTACTTGGTTTCGAACCGACATGAATAATTACGAAAACTGTGAACAACAACAAAGGTTAAAAAGAAGTAAAAGTGTCAACGAGGAGGAAAACGTATTGAAAGTAAAACAAAACAAGCGAAAGTTGTTTACTAGCAACGATGTTGTTTTGCGGTTGCTAGTGTAGCTAGTAAGAGTGACGCTACATAGCTCTCCCCCTAGAATATTAATGAAAATGAAAACATTCGATAAAAAATGAAAATGTTAGCAATGAAATTAAAGTTTGTAAGTAATGAAGTTAAGTTTTCAAAAATTTACTGTTCATATTGTTCTGTCCCAGAACCTTGCCAATCAGTTTTGATGTTGATTGAATACAGTGAGGTTTTGTGTGTAGGCTTACCAGGAACCTTGAGATGACGATGATGATGGTGGTGTGGGCGTTGGCACGTTGTATGTGTGTGCTGCTACCAGCTTCTTTCCAAGTCTGTAGCGATGTGTTGGCACTGTTAGCGACGAATGCTGCGTTGCTGTCAGGGTGATGCAGTGTAGCACTGGTTGAGGTTGAGGTTGAGATCCGGCGGAGTGCTGTGTGATGCTGCAGTGGTGATTGACAGTGGATGGCACTGTGCGTCGAGAGTGATGCTGTGCAACTACAGAAAACTTGAAATTGTGAGGAATAAGATGAATGGCAAATACTTGATACTTTGACGAAAACAGGAGCAGTTGTGCAGGACGAATAACGGAATGCGGACGAATGACGACGGGTAGAAACAACGACGAATGGTGAACTTTAATTTTGAAGGTTGAGTGCTGGATGTGCTGCAGAAGTGAAAATGTCTTTTTCCGTGAGTCTTGCTGACTCAGACAAGTCCGCTGGGTGCAGGAGATCTGAATCCAGTGAGTGATAAAGGCCTTCGAGTCACGTCGTGGTCACCAATTTAGTAAAAACAAAAATATATGTATAAAATGTGTCTTTACTAATCTTGACTGCGTGCGAAGATCGTTGTTTCAAGTCTTGTTTAACGTGTAGAAAACACGGAGCCAGAGAGAGAGAGACGTGATTCATGATGTAACTCTGTTGATGACTATTGCTATTGCTATTGCTCAACTGACTGACTTATTTTACAATACAATACAATTTATAACGAATTACTTGGTTTCGAACCGACATGAATAATTACGAAAACTGTGAACAACAACAAAGGTTAAAAAGAAGTAAAAGTGTCAACGAGGAGGAAAACGTATTGAAAGTAAAACAAAACAAGCGAAAGTTGTTTACTAGCAACGATGTTGTTTTGCGGTTGCTAGTGTAGCTAGTAAGAGTGACGCTACACATGCACAATAGTATGTACATACCGAGTTTGGTTGTTTTGATGCATCTGGTTTTGCAAAGCAACCATGGTACTCTCTCCAATATTCTTCGGCCAGGTCTGGTACACAGTTGTTGATATGGCTTACTAGTGTACAAGGAGTATCGCAGACAAAGGTAACGGGTGGATACTTTAAGGATAACCAAAGGTCTGCAGCATCTCGCACCGACTCTGTTAACATCAGGAACTTTGAAGCAACAGTACACTGTAAGATAACATATATCACATGAGGGTAGTTGTGGATCCTGTTATGATTACAATGTAAGTAATCAACTTTCATGCGTTTACCTATAGCTTCTGTACGGGTACTTACACCGTCTGGACATACAATGTGGTAAAAACCGCCTGTATGTCCTGGAGATTTGGTGAAGGCGTGACAAGCCGATTTTCCTACCAGAATTGTTGCATAAAGTTGTTGCAATTCAGCTTTCAGCATACTCTAAAAGCAGTATAAACTACCCGCATAAGTTAGATGGAAAAGTTAATAGCATTTTGACAATAAAAAATAGTAAATATAGAACTTTTGCGATACCAGGCATAGATGAATACATTAAAAGAGAAAATATCCTTAACTTATGAAGTAGTAGAATTTCACTGCGCAGAGAAAGTCATTAGCGTCTGGCTTCTAGAAAAACAATGCTACATGTGCATAAGATTGGCGTCCTCCTTGTCTCGAATTATTAAGTACTTACAATTGATTTTTTCCCAATTTTTATCTTGCAGCTTTTAGCTAGTGTAGTCACATCTTCCGATGTCATAGATTCTACATCAGTGATACTGATTTTTCGACTTCTTATAAACTGTGATAGTATCATAGCATCTCCTTAAAATGTAATGACAATGAAGAACTAAGACAGCATGTACGACTTTGGCATAACTTGCTACAGTTTCCCTTATCCAAAAGTATATCGTTCACGCATTACAAGGGATCTTTCAATGGCCATAGTGAAAGAACATTAATGTATCATAGCGAAATACACTCTTTTTTTATAAGAATACTGTTTATAAGAATATTGAGGCTCAGGATCATCCAATTTTTAAGAATATTGTAAGAATGCTGCTCAGCCTCAGCTCGCATTATTTGTGTCTCGTTTTTCATAAGTTGCCTGTTTTGCAATGTTAAAACGAAACTTCATGTGATTTTTATCAACATTCTTATTGTTATATTTCTTTCTCTCAACCATTTCCTCGTAAAGAGATAATTTTTCTTTTAATTATATTCCCCTGAAACCATATCAGGTTTAAAAAATTAAGAATACTTTCAGAATATATTCCGGCTCAAAACAGACAATTCTTAAGAATATTGAGGCTGGACAAAATTTATAGTATTCTTATAAAAAAAAGAGTGTAGCAAACTTCAGGATAACAATGAATGCGAGTGTTTTTGTCTTCGTGTTTCCGCGAACCTCATCAACAACAACAGGGGGGACCCATTCTCATACTCAAAATGCTGCTTTGTGTTTATTGTCCAGAACATCTGGTGTGAAAGGACTGGTGATGCATTACAAATTGTTTTCTAGGCATTGGCACATAAATAATCTTTCGCCTAAGGTTATTAAAATGCAGAAAATGGCAAAAAGTATAATACTGCAATTTTTGTAACATGGAATACAAAGTCTGCATATGCAAATTTACGATGGTAACAATTACCCTCGATATTGCTGGCATCCTTCCTCAAATAAACGCTCTCTTTTTCATTTTCGGTGTTCAGCTCCTGGTTGCGCTGCATTTGAAGTATAACTGGAAGAATCTCACTCATATGTATATTGAACTCTAGCTTTGGCTTAGCAAGTGTACACTTCTGGAATATGTGAAGACGAATTCTGTCCATGAAGCATTCTAGCTTGTTTGGTATATCTAAATCGTCCTGTTTAGGTTCATTTATGTGATCCACAGACACCTATGAAGACACAAATAATATTCAATTAGTGTTTTAATGTGGAGAATTTTCGTAAGCTTAGAGGCTCGGAGTGGATGTGGAATCGAGGATAAGAAGATGTCGAACAATGTCATTTTTATAGCCTTTCTTCCAATTACGGGAAAAGTAAATACTGAAAAATAGCATAGAATAACACAAATGCAAGACAATACTGTGGCGGCAGGCATGTCGAGCGGTAAGAGACAATGAAACAAACAGTTATGTATTAAGCTGCGCCTCGTCGAATCAAATCCTGATGAACTACAAAAGTACTGAGTTTAATAAATAAGAAATTACATTGACGAAATAACTAGATTCACCAATAAGAATCAAAAACAACGAGAAAGGCTGGATAAATAAAACTATGTAAAATATAAGCACGAGTAGGGAGAAACTACGTATACGGAATGACTAGCAAGGGAAACCAAACAAGTGTGCTGGAAGTAAAGTTACGAACGAAAAATAAGAAAAACAAGTTTAGTGATGTGGGAAAGTAAAAAGCCGTAAAACATGAAAGAGAGGATTAAGTAGAAGAAGAAGTAGATCGAGATGAATGAGAGAAAAGGGGGTATCATGACAATACTGCTGAAAGATACCGTAGCGTTAGGGAACATATGACATTACCTCAGTTACAGAGCAACAGTTCTTCTCGTTTCCGTCTCCAAAGTAAACTTTACCACTGATTCCACATAGACCACATATGCGGTTGTTCAGATTACGTACGGTCATGCACTCGAAGCCGTAGAATGCATTGTACGAAATGCGCGCATACTTCAGGAAATCACCCTGGCTTAAACGTTGTTCCTGTTAATAGAAAGGATGGCATTGGTTAGCTTTGCCTTCATCTGGTTTTCTCTCAATATTACCATCAAAACCTACATCTTCCCTACAGCACTATATCACATCTGCAAATAATCTGAAACTGTAAGAATCGCAGGGCTTCGGCCTTTTAATTCAAATAAAAATAAAAAAGTAACTGCCGAGGAAAGGAAAAAGAATGAAATTATATGCATCCTTCCAGAATTACCAAATGATGACCAAGAACTACAAGAAGAAAGAAATTTCACCAAAATGCTCACATATAGCTGCCAACAATCATACCAACCTTTGGAATGCTCCTCTCCAATGCTGTCATTTTAGCCTCAATAATATTCGTAAGTGGCACGCCGTCTTTGAAATACTCTCTCCACTCCAACAATATATCGAGCCAAATAAGGACCTTGTTACAACAGTTAAAGAGACCTGAAATAATAATTCCGTGTAAGTGTTCATTTATTTAAACCTGATATTTACCTATCTTTTCGTTTGATGTGCATATGACCCTAAAAAAAAAGATTTTGAGGTGGTTGCTGCAATGAACACCTGCGAGGTTAATAGCAGTAGCGTATAAAGACAATAATGATAATATATCATACAAGGATGCTTTTTTTATTTCATTTAAAATGGATTTCATAAACATTAGATTCATACCTATGTCGTATGGGAATATTTGATTTACTGCACAGCAATCTTTGTTTTTACACTTTTTAATTTTTATTGAGATTCCTCTGAACGGCTGAGCATGAGTAATGAGCATGCCATTCCCTCCAGCGGCACTACATCCTTGAGGAAACACAGATTTACCTAAAGGGCTTGAGCAAAGATTACATTTCTGATGCACTGGTTCGAAGATCGGTACTCCAGAAACTCCACACTTAGTGCCATAGTGCAAATTAGTTGAGTTATTAACTATGTCCAGCTCGATTTCGTAAGCAATCTGTCTTTGCATTTGTAACCGCAACGTATTTGCATTGGAAGTAGATAGCCCTTGTAGCTCATCTTCCCACGTTCTTATGATGTCCTTCCTGCTTCTAGCAATCTGCTCACCTCCTCCAGTTTTCTCTCCCCCCACTTCTACGTTTTCTTGATTGTCTTCTCTTTCCATCTCTTGGCCTCCTTCAATATTTTGTCCTTCTCCTTCAACATGCACATCTTCATCCATTACCTCCAAGGCCTCGTTTTCGTTTTCTTTAAGCTTTCTCGCAAATGCAAGGAAATGCAAATGAACACACAGTTGTCGTCGTTTCACCAGGAAAAATACACTCTTATTATTTTGTAACAAAGCTAACTTACAGAAACTAAGCGACTTTCAATCTGAGTTGAGGTTGTAGGCGGTCCATCTTGCAGAAATGAGTCTGATTTTCCTTATTGTTCATTGCATTATCAAATTCCAGGAACAGCGACTTTGCGACTCACATCACCGCAAAGGCTACTCCCACAAGCTGCAATAGTGAGAATAGAGAAGGGCTGCGCAACTTCTTGTACCAGTGTTAGCAGCCATAGGAGTAGACAAAAGGGGGATATGGTTGAAGATGACGAATGTTTGAGCTATCAGATATGTTGTTAACGGGTGTATTTTAAAAGCAAAGTATCAGGCTAATTTCAGGGAATATGTGAGAAGACGTCAATTTGAGTAAAATTGAGCTGTCGGAACATAGACTTATCGGGATTATATTGTTTCCTTAGTTTTCCTCTGAGCTTGGACAGTTCTTCAACTTCCCTATGCTTTTTGGGAAATCATATGGCCTTGCTGGGATTTGCATGCAAGAATAAACTTTTTGCATTGTGGTTCCTAAGAGTTTATGACAATTCATGAGATGATTGTTGGTTTTGTTCCTTTTCGTGAGTACTAAATCTACAAAATACTCATTATAGGGTTATAGTGATTCGACCAGACGACACGACCAGAGAGGTTGCAAAATTCTTACCTGCTTTGTTCTGCCAAATTTCTTCTTACATTTATTGAAGTAGCACTGCACTTTTGTAATCTTTTTGCTTGGTATTTTCGTCACCATCGCATGAGCGTACTCCATTGTATTTGAGGTTGATGCTGGTCCCCTGATAGCATAGGTCTTGTGAGAAACCTTCACAACAGTTGGGAACTCTGGACGTTGGCATCTCTGCATAATGTCTTGCACCTGTTTATCTGGTGTGAAACTTTTGATTTCAGAAGAAGTGAAAGACACAGCATAAACTGGCGATTCAG
Source organism: Chrysaora quinquecirrha (assembly GCA_014526335.1). Taxonomy (NCBI): domain Eukaryota; kingdom Metazoa; phylum Cnidaria; class Scyphozoa; order Semaeostomeae; family Pelagiidae; genus Chrysaora; species Chrysaora quinquecirrha. The sequence continues at coordinate 9,047,825 of JACTAT010000010.1, forward strand.
GGGTCTCCCTCAAATGTTTGCATGAAAATTGTGCAAGTCAGCAACTATTTACATAACTGCACCTTACATGCAAACAGCTGGCTTGAAAACAAATTTTACCTGTACCATCAATGTATGAAAATTGTCTTTCGTCATTCGGGGTTACCTTCACTGACTGGAGCATTTCTCCAGCTTGTGTCTCGTATACAGTAACACAGACAGGAGTCTTCGACCTTCGTAGTTTATCTTTTTTTCCGAAGGAGCCACCCAGTTCATAACCACATTCACAAAATCTTGGTTTGTGCCTGTTAAGATATGGTTTTCTGCATGACTGACATTTTCCGTATCCTCGCCCGGTCCCCTTACTTTCCTTCAATAGAGATTCTGCCATGCTACTTGTTGGAACGCTATTACAGAATAACAAATTCTGCATTCGCCATTTATACTTATTCAGAATTGCCCACACCTGTTCAAATTCAGATGAGGGTGCTTTCATACATTCTTATGTTCTTATGTTGCATTTCCTGGACGGAACACAAGAAATTTGAATTACACGCTTTTAATTTAATATAATTTAATTAAGTGTTACTATCTCTGGGCTTCTATTATTGATTTTCCAAGCTTTTAAAGTTTATGATTTAAGGGCTTCAACCGGGACCGAGTGGGGTAAAAAGTTTCACCAACTGATGACCTTTCAAAGTTCCCGATTTTTGGCGATCTAGTCCTGAAAAGAATTGGGAACTTTGAACGGTCATAAAATTAAGAACACAATCGCTATCGGACAGTCAAACAATGTACGTAGACCAACTTTTGGACGATTTAGCTATACGATTTTGGCATCAAACTATATATGCTGTGATTTCGAAAAATTTCAATTCTGTCGGCCGTTTACCAAAACGAAAAGGTAAATTGTTGCAGATTTGAAAGCGTCCGGGGAATTTCATTGCAAACGAATACATTAATACTAAATTGTAACATCCTTGGTGCCCACAACAATTGACCCCATCTCAACAAACAGTCAAATGGAGCATAACTTGATCATTTCCGCAAAAATTGAACATGTCTGACTTCCAGATTGTCTTTGTAAATCCAGTTAAATGGCTTTCCGATTTTTGGATTGTTCTTTCTCCACTGAATCATTGTACCTAATGCATAGCCAATAAATGATGGTCGTGAAAATGAATTGTGAAATGGATCAATTCATGTTCTGCTTTCTCTCCGACCTATCCATCCATCCATCCATCCATCCATCCATTCATTCATTCATTCATTCGTTATGCATCTCATTCATTCATGGTGTATCCACTAACCTGCAAGTAGGATGCAAAGGGGGGTACCGGCTGGCATGGGGGTACGGCTGTCAGTGACGTCATCAGTGACGTCATCATGTCGCGCTATAGTGCGACGGTTTTTAACCGGTTTCTCCAACCTCGTTTTCAAGAGTCCCAGATCCTAGCGCACGCCGCTCCTACTACCAATAACGTCATAAGGTCGCGCTATAGTACAACGAGTTTCTCCAACCTTAACCGTTAACCTCGTTTCCGATTTAACAATCTAGAACTTTCCAGAATGTTCCAGATGACGTCATCAAGTCATAACGCAGATGTTAAATAATAAAGAGGTTCAATTCAATTCAACAATTCAATTCAATTTAACAATACAATTCAATTTAATTTAATTCAATTTAACAATACAATTCAACAATACAATTCAATTCAATATTTAATTCAGGGGCAAGAAACGATTATCATCAAGAAGACATGTTATCTAGATATCAAAAGAACGCTCACGAAGAACTTTTCGATGGAAAAAGTTTAAGTCAACACCAAAGCTAATACCAATTCATTTTAAATGAAGATGGTATGGAAAGAAACATTCATGTTTAATAACATGAAGGCATGCTATCAGAGCACCAACGGAACACCGATAGAGAAGAGACAGAATCAGGGGTCTACCCTCAGATAGCGTTAGCGATGGAACACCTACTAAGAACTCACCCATTCAACACCACCCGTCACTCCTGACCATCGAACGCTATCTGGCGGTATCTTTCATTTCGATACTCAGAAGAGAACTGGGGCAAGTGTTTTCCAGAAATATTGTATCAGTTGGAAAAACATATAAAGCTGAAACTTGTTCAATCAAATTCCAAAAATTAACAAATGGTCTATTTGACGAGAACCGGGGCTATATTTTTAGAGCCTAAATTGCAAGGGAAATCTAGAAATCTAGTCTATATTGTATATGAAAATCACGATTCTGTTGGACAATGGAGAGGGCAAGCTGATAATTAGACGATGGTTATTTTTATTCACAACCTAGAATACGAGCCGGTTGGAGCAGCATTTTAATGCATCTATTCAGTTTAAATAATAAAGGACATCTTAACATGGAATGGGATCGAGTCAGTGTTTTTTAAAGGTGGGCAAGTTGAACGAGAACTTTGCAAACGAATACTAAATAAAGAATTTAAGACGCCGAGACAACAACACACACAACCCTCTAAAAGAACTACAAGAACATTAAAACTAATTATATTAAATTTTTACCTTTTAAAAAGTTATAATGCTCCTGCAGTTCTTTTAGAGGATCGTGTGATGTCGCCTTTGGCGCCCCAAATTCTTCAATATTTTGGCTGGCTATTCCGATTCGTTTGCAAAGATCTCGCTCGACCTGTCCACCTTTATAATATACCATTGTAACTCCATTCCATGTTAGAATGTCTTTAATGATAGATGGTGATTCGTTGCATTTAAGTGCTCCCTTTGGTTCATATTCAAGACCGTGAAGGTTATGATAGCACCACTTATATGCTCCCCTCCACTTGGGCTCCAGCTTTTTTTCGTCAATACATGGCTTGTACTCCCTTACAAAGCTTGTTATGCCATCATCTAACAATATAGCAATCTTCCTCGTACACTGCGTATGATCTTGCTGTTCTGTTATTTCACCCAAGGTCTGCACATATTCGATATCCATTAAGGCTATTCTAGTCATTCTAGAAAAACAAGGTGGAATAAAAGACGTTAAAAAATTGCTGAAATTAATAGGGGTGGTTCAAAGCATGTTTACTATCCTAGTTCATCAAAAAGATCGAATAATAAAACACGAACTTAACGGGGCCTTGATGAGCAGCATATGTAATAAAAATACATACCTTATTTCTTCTATACACAACTAAAAAATAAAGAATTAGAAATTTAGTTGAAAGAGTTGAAACAAAGAATTGAAGCCAAGATTCTTAGGCCCGGTCGGGTCTCGAAGCTTCATAAGTTTCACGGCTTTTAGAATAAGTTTTGGTCGGGTAAATAAAAATAAAACATCCTTAAATAAGCAAGAAACATTTATTATAAGTTTAAATGGTAAGAAAACCTACATTTCTATGAAAAAGTAAGAGTTGAAACAAAGAATTGAAGTCAAGATTCTTAGACCCGGTCGGGTCTCGAAGCTTCATAAGTTTCACGGCTTTTGGAACAAGTTTTGGTCAGACAATTAAAAATAAAACATCCTTAAATAAGCAAGAAACATTTATTATAAGTTAAAATGATAAGAAAACCTCGTTTCTAACACTTTTCTGAGAAAAAGTAGAGAAAGTTAAAGATACTTACCAAAATTCGAGACAATCTAGAAGAACTTTCCAGAATGTTCCAGAGTTCCACATCCCTAAGAATCCCTTATCTGATTGGTTAGAACTTTCCAGAAAGTTCCAGAAAGTTCCACAAGATTCTAGAAACGAGAAATCCTGCAATCTGATTGGCTAATTATGATAGCGTAATAATTCGAACGCGACGTTCGAATCGTTTATGAAAATCGAGGCGTAAAGCGAAATCAGTTCAGTTAGAAATTAATCATGAAGAGAAGTAGTCAAGAAGCAGGTTTTGGTCAACAAACTTCATCAAAGAAGAGAATTCGATTTTCTTGTGATGTTTGTCAGAAACACTTTAGCTCAAGAATCAAAATGAGATGCCACATGATGTCTATACATTCAACTCCATCTATTCTATCAACTTCTCAAATTATTCGTGATGGAAAGTATTTACAACTACCTACGTACATCAAAAACAAGCAAGCCGTTCTCAATGTACAGAACAGAGACGATAAATGCTTCATCTGGGCAATCCTATCCCGTCTACATCCACGATCGCAGAATCCAGAGAGAGTTGCAAAGTATTACTCATACTGGGATGAACTTAACTGTGAAGGATTGTCATATCCAGTAAATGCATCCGATAAAAAGATGATTGATACATTTGAAATAAACAACAACATTTCAATCAATATCTATATGGATGAAGATGGCGAAATTGTGCCAGTAAGAATAACTGAAAATAAACGTGAAAAACATGTGCATTTGCTATTAGTATTCAATGACGATGGTGAGAGCCACTATTGCTGGATAAAGGACTTGAGTCGTCTTTTAGCAGGTCAAGATGGTCACAAACGTCATGGAAAACGTTTTATCTGTCCTCTATGCTTATCAGGATGTACAACTCAAGAAAATTTGGAAAAGCATGAAAAGTTGTGTAAATAAAAGACATGTTTTTAATTTCCTCGAAACATTCGTTTAAATACTAACATTAGAATATCTATAAATTGTTTTAAAGTTTTTGTAAGTTCTATAGAAATTGTTATTATTCAATTACTCAAGATGTACAAGAGTTTAATTACTAAAGACTCCTCCTCCTCAGCGTTAGATTCGCAGCGTTAAAAATGATGTAAGAATCCTCTTATCTGATTGGTTAGAACTTTCTAGAAGTTTCCAGAAATGAGCGTAATAATAGATTCGAACGCGAAAAGAAATAAAAAACATAATAATCCTGCAATCTGATTGGCTAGAACTTTCCAGAAGTTTCCAGAAAGTTCCACAAGATTCTAGAAACGAGAAATCCTGCAATCTGATTGGTTAATAGATTCTAGAACGTAATAATTCTGATTGGTTAATAATTCGAACGTCATCGATCGATCAATCTATAAAATCGAAGCGTAAGTCGAAATCAGCTCAGTTAGAAATTAATCATGAAGAGGTCACACGTAGAAGAGAGCTCAGCTACTAATAATAGTAAGCAAAGAAAAATCGCTTGTGATGTGTGTGGGAAATTGTTTGACAGAATCTTAAATCTCGCATCACATAACAAACAGCGCATGATATACACCCGTCAACAGCAGAACAAAATAAATTAGTCAGTGAAGGTAAGAACATGAACAAGATGGATAAGAAAGCATTTAGAATATATACCGAAGAAGAAGATATCAAAGACTGGGCAAGAATCACACAGCATACTATTCGAGAAATTAAAGAAGAATTGCCAAACCACAAGCAGGGGATAAAGTATTATGTCACTATCGATGCCGAATTTAAAAAGTATGGTGATACGCTTATCGTTACAGAACCACCACCCACATTCAGAACCACCGTGCAGGCGTTGTTAAGGACAGAGTATGACTATGTTGAAGATCAGATAGTTGAAGCTATCAACACACTACGAGATAAGATTGATGAATTCTTGGAGAATGGAAGTGGTTGGATATTTACAAAGTTTACCCAACTGCAAGTGAAGATGTTTGATTATGATGCAATTCGTGGTGGAAAGTATTTGCAACTACCAACATACATTAAAAACAAGCAAGCCGTCATCAATGTACAGAACGAAGACGATAAATGCTTCATCTGGGCAATTCTATCTGCTCTACATCCAACCAATCAACAGAATCCAGAGAGAGTTGCACCGTATTACGATACTTAGATGAACTTAACTGTGAAGGATTGACATATCCAGTAAAAGCATCCGATAAAAAGATGATTGATACATTTGAAGTCAACAACAACATTTCAATCAATATCTATATGGATGAAGATGGCGAAATTGTGCCAGTAAGAATAACTGAAAATAAACGTGAAAAACATGTGCATTTGTTATTAGTATTCAATGACGATGGTGAGAGCCACTATTGCTGGATAAAGGACTTGAGCCGTCTTTTAGCAGGTCGAGATGGTCACAAACATCATGGAAAACGTTTTATTTGTCCTCTATGCTTATCCTCGTGTACAACTCAAGAAAGATTGGAAAAGCATGAAAAGCTATGTAAGGCTCCTCAAGCTGTTGAATATCCTAAAGATACAGAATTAAAGTTTGAACATTTCAAACATCAGAGCTTGCTACCATTTATCATCTATGCAGATACTGAATCCATTCTGGAAAGCTCAAACAAAAGAGCTGCTTATCAAGAACACAAGCCGATCAGTTATTGCATTTATGTCAAATCAATCGATGATAGATGGCAACAACCGCTGGAATGCTATACTGGTGAAGACTGCATGGAGGTGTTGATGAATCGACTAGATGAATTGAATGAGGAAATCCGAGCAGTGTTCAAGAAAACCATGCCGATGATTAGATTAACACCCGAAGAAAATGCAAGACATGATATGGCTACACACTGCTATTGCTGCAAGCAGCTATTTGATGGTAACAATAAAAGAAAAGTCAAAGATCATTGTCACATTACTGGGAAATACAGAGGACCAGCTTGCAAGTATTGCAACTTCAAACATCTAGATATAATAGCAAACACTCACACGATCCCGATCGTCTTCCACAATCTCAAAGGGTATGACATGCATCATGTTCTGAAGAATTTGAAAGGTAGAAATACAAAGATCATTGCCAATTCGAAAGAAAAGATCATGACTGCACAGATTGGTTCTCATACTGATGTGAATGAAGATGGTAAGGAAAGAAATATTCATGGGATCAAATACATTGACTCCTTTGCATTTCTGAGTACAAGTTTGGCAACACTAGCAGGCAACCTACCGAAAGAACAATTTGTCTCTATCAAAGGTCACCTACATGATGAGATTACTCAACAGCAGTACCCTAGTGTACCGAGAAATGAACAGGAAAGAGTTGCAGAATTGAAAAGAGAACGCCAAGGAATGTTTGAGCCTGGTGTAGCATGTAAAAACTCGCTAAAAGATGAAGATGTTCTAGATTACAGAAATTGGAAAATACCACCAAGGAGAGATTTGACAGATGCTGAAGCTGAAGAAGTTGAGAGAGCATTTGAGTTGCTGACAAGAAAAGGTGTTTATCCCTACGATTGGGTGGATAGTGCAGAGAAAATGGAAGAAACATCTCTACCACCGAAAGAAGCATTTTACAACAAACTCTGTGATTCTGACATCAGCAATGAAGATTATGAACATGCTCAGCAGGTTTGGCGATACTTCAACTGTCAGACTTTTCAAGATTATCATGAACTGTACTTGAAAACCGATGTGTTGCTGTTGACTGAAATATTCGAGTCGTTCAGAGCACAAAGTCTGGAATTCTACGGACTCGATCCTGCACATTATCTAACCGCTCCTTCGCTGGCCTGGGATGCGATGCTGAAGATGACTGGTGTGAAGCTGGAATTGTTATCTGAAGAAAAGAAGGACATTCTACTTATGATTGAAGATGGCATTCGTGGTGGTGTCTCGATAGCAGTGAAACGGCATGCTAAATCAACAGAAAACAACACGCTGATGTATCTGGATGCAAACAATCTCTATGGATGGGCAATGTCGCAACCAATGCCGTATGGTGGTTTCAAGCAGTTTACACAAGAAGAAATCAGAAATACAGACATCCACGCTTTGCTGACAAGATCGAATGAAGATGTTGGTTATATTCTCAAAGTCGATTTGGAATATCCAGCCGAATTACACGATCATCATGCAGATCTACCATTGGCGCCGCAAAGATTACAAGTTCAAGAAGACATGCTATCAGAACATCAAAAGAACGCTCACGAAGAACTTTTCGATGGAAAAAAGTTTAAGTCAACACCAAAGCTAATACCAAATCTATTCAACAAAGAAGAATACCTCATGCATGAAAGAAATTTGAAGCAGTGTTTGGAATTGGGTTTGAAGCTGACAAAAGTTCATGAAATCATTGAATTCAAGCAAAGTCTATGGTTGAAAGAATACATTGATTTTAATACCCAGAAGAGAACACATGCAAGAAACGACTTTGAAAAAGATCTGTTCAAGTTGATGAACAATTCCGTGTTCGGGAAGACGATGGAAAATGTTCGAAATCATGGACGTTTTGAAATCTGTACTGATGGAGAAGTCTTGAGAAAATGGGTAAGAAATCCAAACTTTTACGGAGTAATTGAAATCAACGAAGACACGCTTTTGGTTGAGAAAAAGAAGAAGAAAGTTACACTCAACAAACCAATGTATATTGGTTTCAGCATATTGGATATTAGCAAAACATTGATGTATGATTTCCACTATAACTTTGCAAAGCCAAACCTTCCAAATGTTGAGTTATGCTACATGGATACTGATAGTTTCATCTACGACATACCAATGTCTAAAGATCAAGTCGATAAAGTATTGAAAGATCACGAAGATGGATTCGATTTCAGCAATTATGATAAAGAACATCCAAATTACTCTACAAGAAACAAGAAAGTTATCGGGAAAATGAAAGACGAGCTTGGTGGTGTGGGAATGAAAGAATTTGTTGGATTGAGATCAAAGATGTATAGCTGTCAAATCAATGATGGAAATACAATCAAAAAAGCGAAAGGAATCAAAAAGTATGTTGTGAAGAAGCAAATGAAGCATGAAGATTATGTGAAATGTTTGATGGAAATGAGAGCAGATGCACACATTCAACGCAACATTGAATCACACTGTCACACCATCTACACTACGGAAAGAAAAAGGACATTGCTGAATCCCTTTGATGATAAAAGATACATTCTTGATGATGGATTTAACACGCTGCCATATGGGCATTATTCGCTAGAAAGACGCTGTGAAGAAGAAAACATTGATTGAACTGTTTTAACAAACTATTTTAACAATATTCTAAACTAAACTGTTGTAACAAACTGTATTAACAAACTGTTTTAACATTATTCTAACAAACTGTTGTAACATTATTCTAAACTGTTGTAACAAATTGTTTTAACAAACTTAAATTATATCTTCGTTTAACATAGTTGTAAACAAATAAATCGTTATCTAACTTGTTCTGAATGTTGAAATATTTATTAACCATTGAGTTCATTGAAACGTTTTTTGTTCTATTAATTAGAAAGAATATGCAATGTTGTCCACATGTAGCAGTCTCATAGGATTGAACTTGAACCTTGTTATAAGCGAGCTGGAACGGTCTAATAAAATCTAGAAATTCTTTCAACATAGGAGGTTCACCAAACGAATCATAGAAATCCAATCGACCATCATCAGCAATATAGACAGCTACCCAGTGGGTTCCTTTACCAGTAAAATTATCTTCATTGAAAATAAATGAACAAGGTAGAGAATGAATGTCGATGTTTTTGATTTCATCTTTCCCAAATACACCATGGAAATGAGGTAGCTTTTCACGTTTTACAAGTAAGTTATTAATCGTTATATCATCCATAATTACCAATCTCGAATGATGTTTTTATGACTATCAATTTGAATGACTCTATCAAATTCACCCAAAATTACAATGTTCATCAAACTGTCAACAGCGTTTGCAAAATTTATACTGATTCTCAGGTTACCCTCTCTTTTAAGCAAATATTGCTCATCTGCACAGTTTCCTTTAGGTGTCAAATCAAACCCATAGATTGCCGATCCTTGTTTGAATCTATCATAATCAATTAGACTAGGTGAATTATTCAAGCTGGTCACCAAGCGGCTGTAGGCATCAAAGTAATCATCATCATCATAATTCAATCTTAGAGGTGGGGTAATTTCTTGATTGTCAACAGTCACTTGAATGGCAGAAACAGAAACATGTTCAAACTCAAACGGATTTCCTTCATCCGCTCCATTGAATGATGAATTATCAACCAACGCAAAAAACAATCTGTTTGGAATCTTTCCATTGAACACATTATCTTGAACCCAGTTGGTTGTTGCAGCATTGATTAAGTAGCTTGCCATGTGAGGTTGACAGACTGGGTAAACCGCATTCGTTTTCATCAGTGTTCTTTCAATTCCTTTCAATACATCATCTTTAAGATGTATGTGACGAAGCACCAGTTTCACTTCGGAAATGTATAAGCGTGAAGTGTTTCCTGTCTTTCTCATCAAACAAAACACATCACTGTTTGGACTCAATCGCCATTGAAGACGAACACCAGGCAGCAAGTATTTGCTTTGATTGCAAATGTTGACATGAGGTTTTGTCAACACTTTAACCTTTTCACTATCATCAAATGGTGCAGATCTTGCATTTAAACCCAGATTTTTTAACGTTGCGGTTGTTGGAAAACCAACATTTTCTTTGCCAATCGTATCACTGACCCAGTTTGTCATTTTCAAATAGTTTTTAGCTCTGGTTTCATCAAACGTCAGAATTGTTTCCAAGTAAGATTGGTAGGCATACATTCCATTTGCTTCTGTGACGGGAGTGTCATTCAAAACCAACTCTATCTGCTTCCACATGGATTGGCCAATATTATTTATTACTCCAGCAAATTCTGCAGTGGTTTTTCCAATATTACTTCCATCGACTCTTTTAATAGCTAGAGTCGAGACGAAATAAGAATGATTCAAGTCAATCATATGATCAGGCTGAGCAGGAATGTCAAACACAACAGTTTGTTTTGAGGCATTGAGAGCAGCAGTTTGTGGAAAATATTCAACATCTTTAAAATACTTGACATCGTTTTGAATTACTGGTGGGCAGAATAAATCCAAACTTTCACTAGGACATTCAGTATATTCTGGCTTTATGCTCATTGTTGCAAATTCTTCTTCAACAGTTTCTTCAACAAAGTTTTTTTCAAATCAGGTTTCTTAGCTTTCTTAGCTCTTCCTTTCTTCACCGGCTGCTTAGGTATGAATATCCCTCTCATGGTGCTTTCTTTTATAGATCTTTTAGGACGAACTCTTGATTTCTTACCAGCAGTCGATTTCTTACCAGCAGTCGATTTCTTACCAGCAGTCGATTTCTTACCAGCAGGCGATTTCTTACCAGCAGGCGATTTTTTACCAGCAGGCGATTTCTTGACAGATTTCTTCACAACATCGGCGATTTCTTCAGTAGCCTTCCTTTTAATTCCTCTCATAGAAGATTTGGTAGTATCTTTTACAACTTCTCCAACATTCTCACCAGCTAATATCCGATCGACTGCCTTCTCTCCTTCTTCTTCTAAAACAGGTTTCAAAATTTTCTCAGCAGCTTTTACACCTTGTTTCTTTATTGTTGGCATTGCAGCTTTAACAGCTCTTTTAAAAATAGATCCGGCTTTCCTGAAAATACTACCAACTCCTCTTCCACGCTGGTAGGTGAAAAAATACGGAGTTGATTTGTAAATTGGGAAATCATACATGTTTTCTTCTAAAGTGTAGCAAGAATGTTGTCTTTGTTTTGTAGAATTGTATCTCTTTTCCCAACTCGTTGTAGACTTTTATAGTAAATTCGTTGATATCGTTGTCTAATAATGGATAGTAGAACAAATTTTCAAATTCCACAAAATTTACAACGTGCTTGTTAATTTTCAACGGAATGAAGCGTAGCAGTGGCGTGCTAATTTTTCCAACTACACGATAGTCTAACAACGAGCAATATATAAACATATTCTTTCCTTCTGCGTTGACTTGGAAATGTTCATCACCCACCACATCAGTCTTTCTTTCGATTGCATTGAATACATAATCTGTTAATGCCTTGTCTAGATAAGTTCCAGTAAATGGACATGGTGTCCATCTCACATCTCTGTAATAAACATTATTCATGTTTTTATTATATTCTTCTGTAGCTTCAACGAAACCAAACAATTTGCACAAATCTTTTCCCAATGCAACTCTTTTAACATACTTTGGAAAGGTTATCTTGATTTTTGAATCTACAATTGAAAACTGTGGCAGACCTTCGTAAGGCAAACCTAATTCTTTTACATATTCTTTTACTCTTCCCTCTTGTGCGCGAATGTCTTCATTCATAATTGAAACAATTTCTCTCATTGTTAATTTGTGAACGGTATCTCCCTCTGAGATTTCACCAATAAGGTGACTAAGACGTACATAATACTCGCGCTTATCAGCTGCCTGATTCCATTTCTTTGTATATTCATCAGATATTACCAATCTCACGTTCAAATCTTCAAAACCAACCTTGTCGGTACCAATTTGGAAAAATCCCATCATTCGCCAGGGTTCATATTTCCCATATTTGAATTCTGCGGGATTAAATACAAATCTATCGCTCAGTTCGTAGACCATTTCCACTAATGCCACCTCCCATTTTCCATGTAAATGTAATTGTTCTTTAAGTTTTATTGCTGAATCTGAATCGTTGGAACATGTAAGATTAAAGTCATTAATCATCTTTGCTGAAAAACAAGTCAATCTGACAATTGTCTTCAAATTTATCCGATATATCTTCCAACGTTTCCCAGTTGATGATTTTAATATCAAATGATTTTATATGAGATCTTGTTACTCTATACGATGCAGGATTTATAGTTGATCTATGAATCGATTGCGAATCGTCAATAACTAGACCCAATAGAGGAACAGCATCCTTACTTATAATGAAATCACAACAAACAGCAAACACTTTTTCATTCTCATCTTTTTTCTTTTCGATATAGCGTACAAGCAATCATGCTACATTTCCAACTTGTATCCACTGGAAGTGGATTAACAAAATTTACATGTCTATTATTTAAAGTTACATTCATATTACCGGTCTAATTCTAACTGTTAGTGATGTTTCTCCAATATATTGCTTTGCGGAATAGAGAGATGTTAATTTTATAGGATTCCCCTTCATCATCTACCAATCTTATTGGAATTTGTTGAAACTGCAACCTCTCCAATGGTGTGAAAATTATATTCTTTGGAGCATAATATCTAACATATGTATCGAGATCTGTATCGTAAAATGTTAGTTTTCTCAAAACTCGCCTTTTCTCAATACCACCAAGATAATTACTTTCCAATAGATCGCATTCTATATTTATAGATGTATGTTCATTTAAATGAACACCATCCTTTATTCTACTCAAACAGTTGATCTTTCCTCCAGTTAAAGGATCTCCATCTGCCTTCTTCTTATATACAATCAGATACATAGCCTGGTGAGGTTGTATACTGTCAGAAGTCTTGTATTCAAAGTATGTTAATGTTGAACCATTTGGCAATGTGTGATTCATTTGATCTTCCAAACCAAGGAAATGTGCCAAAGGTCTTGAAAATTTCATGAGAAGTGCACTGGTAAATTTCATCGTTTTACCGTGATAAGTTGAATATCCCAATGATTTCAAATCATCTTTCATTTCAAACTGTATCTTTCCATCAATCAATGATACTGATAACATGTTTTTCAACTCATAACCAAACTCAGGGAAATTCAATACCCTGTCATTGAAAAGCCTTTTGAATTCATAATACATGAGAGTATTATCGCGTGTTTCAATAATTTCTTTATCAAGATAGATTTTTTCATTAAAAAAATCATTTATACCCCAATCAAGCAATTTTCTCTCTTGATCCGTGACTGTAACATACTCATTTGCTATTGAAAATCAATATTGATCTTGCAGTGATTTTTCTCCTCTATCCGGCAACGTCATTTGTAACAATGCCATTTCCCATTTTCTCTTATTGTTTAATTGAAATACGTGAGGTAAATCAACTGTGAAATCTACTAATTTCATTCTATCGGTAGCAAATCCCGAAGGAAGAACCAAATCAAATTCTTCATCAATCATATTGTCTCCAATTGACTTTCAGCTACCCACTCATCAAATTGGGGAGGATAACCTCTCCATCTGATTAAATAGAAGTTTTTGCCCCTCTTCTTCTTAGTTTTCAACACTTGCTCCACAACAAATGTTTTTGGAAGATACACACGTTGTAGCTCTTCTTTGTAGAAACGATAAACTATCTTGTCACCTTGTAGATCTTCAATTTCATACATTACTGGATATCTTTCTTTAAAGACTTTACTGATCTTGAATATTTCTTCAGTGTAATTTTGCAAGAAACCTTTCTTAAACATTCTCTTCTTCAAACTTAATCTTACATAAACTCCAGTTTTGAAAAGCTTTTTATTTTTCTGGTTTCTTTTTCGAACAGTGTAGACATTTTCTTGGTTGACTTCAGAAGGTCTCATACCAATAGATCTGTGGTATGTATTATTGTATGAGTTGACCAAATCTTGCAAATTATCAATGTATCTCAACGTATTTCGTGCTTTAAGGTATCTATACATTCGTCCTTTTAATGTTCTGTTAAATTGTTCAACAATTGCTGCCTATACTTCATTATTTGCAGTGTAAAACCCAATATCGTTTTTCTTCAACAAAGCTTGGAATTCTTTGTTTATAAACTCGCTGCCTTTGTCGGATTGTACCTTTTTAGGTTTTCTTTCGGATAAGATTTCTTTAAACGCATTGACAATTTCTTTTGCAGTTTTTCTTTTAGAGGCTTTACCCATGCATACTTGCTAAAAGTATCAATACAGCATAAGAGGAATGTAATGTTGTCGTTTTCTTTTTTCAAATGCGTCATATCAACAAGATCACATTCCCACAAATAGTCAATGTTATTGGTTAGTATCCGCTCCCGTTTAAAGTTCTTCCTACTTGGTTTGTGCAGCGAATAGGCAAGACTAGTTTTACTCCATTCTTCAACATCTTTCCTTTTCAAATTAGGAATTACTTTTTTGAATTCCCTATACGCTTTATCCAAACCCCCGAGAGAACCCGGAACAGAAGGATCAGAATATAACTTTTCTAAACTCATAATAAATCAATTAACAATTCTAACAATTTAACATTTGTACACTTTTTTCTTCGTCGCTTTCTTTTCTTGCACTTTCTTCCTTTATTTATAACCTTTTTAGGCTTTTTCTTCACTGGTTCATCATCAGATTTGCTTGGCTCCATGACTATCTTTTCAAAAGAATCCATTTTTACTGTCCTATAGAATTGTTGATCTCTATTTATAGCCTTTTTTAGACTTGTACACCACTAAAGGAGCTTCATTAGGGAAAATATTAGTGCGAAATCTCATATCTTCTCCAATCGATTGTGTGAAATCACAAAGTAAGTAGCCGTACATTCTTGCTGTTGCATCATTGTAAATGTCAAGGAATGTTTTTGGAGATGAGGGCATAATTTGTCGTGCAAGAAATCTAATTTGACTTCTATCTCGAGGATTCTTGAAAAGAACTTGATACTGAGTATTGAGAGCTAAATTTCTCATTTCTGTTCCTCTTGGAAAAGGGTTTTGCATCATAACAATTACATTGATGTTTAGATGAGATCTTCCTTTTGTGAACAATTTTCCCAAATCTTTAAAGTTGGCAATTTCATGCATTAAATCATCGACAACAATAGTTAATCTTTTGTCCGATCTTTCGATTTCTTCGTACAAGTTTTCAGGTAGCTCAGTAATAAATCTACAATTCCGTTAAAACTTTTTTAACGCGCTCAAACAATTCCGGTTGATTTGTTCCCGAGATCCACATAAGATTGGGATATTGTCTGCCATTATCAATTATATTGTTATAATTTTTCAACAGATTTTCTACCCAAGTCGTTTTACCGCTTCCGCTTACTCCAGATAAAATCAAAGAAAAAGGTGCTTTAAATCTCAAATCATAACTCATATTTATAACAAATTTTAAACATCTCATACAACAGGTAACATCTATTTATAACAAATTCTTTACATCTAGCTACAACATTGAATAATATCTATAACATCAAACTAATATCTATAACATGGAACTAATGTTCACCTAATTTTAAACATCTCATGAATAACAACTGTATAACAACGTTCAGTCTAGGCAAATGCCATGATTAAATTGTTTATTATTCTGCTCAATATTTGCAACAGATACATCGATGTGAAGAGACTTGGATGAGATAATTCATCATGCAGATTTTCAACTCTGGATTTGATTGTTTGATTCAGTCGACCATTCTTCTTCTTCAGCTCATCAAACATTGATTTCTTAAACGATTCTTTCCCTTCAGCCAGCATGTCGGAGTTGACATAACTAATGTGAAATGTTAGAAATCTAAAAGCATTATGTACCATACAATCTTGCTTATGATCAGCAGCATCAATTTGTTTTGCCCACATCTCTGTAGTTGCACACTTTTCACAATACTCTTTTGCTTTGTTGAAAATATATTTCAGGAGAATTTCGGCATATGCTTCTTGCACTTGAACATCAATCTTTGCCGGATCTTCTTCTTCTTGTTTCTTTTTCTTCTTTTGAATCTGCTCATCATCATCACTCGCTGGTCTTTTCCGGGATGGTTGTGGAAGCATTTTCAGATCAGCAACCTTTCCATATAATGCTTTCAGCATTTCTTCTTTTAGATTTATTCCCGTCTTTGATGGCTTCTCATTCTTCCATCTTCGGATTCCAAGACAGAGTCGTAGAGGGAAATCACCATTTTTCTGCAAATAGATTTCCAGCTTATCCTCATACGCTTCTTCTTTACTCAAAACTTCAGTGTATAGTGTTAGAAACTGTGTGATTCTGCCAAAGTACTGCTTTGATTGAATGTGTGCTTTGTTCTTCTCAAACAGACTTTCAGCATCTTCTCCATGAACTGTAATTGATCGTTTATGTTTTCACCAACTATTTCCAAGAGACGAGACAGTGCTGCATGAGAAATAGCCATTGATTTAACAGCTAATCCATCTTTAATTGTATCTTTCACCACTAACAACCATTTGTTAGAACCGGGTTGAACAGCAAATGATGACTTGATTAGGCCCTCTTCATCTCTAACTTCATAAATTGTAGCCATGACTCTTTAATGATTTTTTAAGCTCCGCACTCTACGACGACTTGTTACAACTGAACTGATTTGATTTTACGCATCGGTTTTATAGTTTGATCGAACGTGGCGTTCGAATTATTAACCAATCAGATTGTAGGATTTCTCGTTTCTAGAATCTTGTGGAACTTTCTGGAAACTTCTGGAAAGTTCTAGTCAATCAGATTGCAGGATTTCTCGTTTCTAGAATCTTGTGGAACTTTCATATAAAATAAAGTAAGGTGTTGAATCATTTCTTTAATTTATTGCAGTTATATTGTCCTGAAGTATTTACTTTCGTCATGGATCTAGAATCGTCTAAACTTGAAGGAGGAGGAAAAGAAGGAAAGATTGTTTTAAAGAATGCTGTGGTGGCTTAATAAGGAATTTTTTACTTTAGCTACATTGTGTTCTGGTATTGTTTCGCTTCCTTTAACAGCAGCTTGATGGTTGATATGGATAATTTACATACTATTGTATGGAAGATGCGATATGACTTATTGAAGCACAGATCTTAAATAACACTATGGTATGATTTAATATAGATTGAAAGTTTAGTGAAAATTTACTCAAGCAGTTTTTCTCTTCTTTCGTCTACGTTTTCTGATTGTTTTCCTACCACCATTAAGTCGCTTTCTACGCTTTCTTCTCACACCACCACCAGCTAATTTTCTTAAACCAGTCTCAACACCTAAACCAGTTGCAGCTATGGCACCGCCTTTTGCAGCTGCTTTTGCTCCTTTTAATGCGAATTTCTTTACGGCTTGTTTGCTAATATTTCTAGTCACTGCTCTTCCTCCTTGCTTAATTGCTTGTCTAACTGCTGCTCGCGCTAATGCGGACCCCATCTTTCTAGAATTTTCTAATGTTGACTTCCTTTTATAGCCACCTCTCATCAACTCGGTTGCTTCCTGTCCACCATCATTTTTTAACATATCATCAATAATCATTGAAGCAATAATAGTTCCTGCTAGTGATGCCATTATTTGAAATCGGATTTTTTAGCATATGCGAATTTATCTAGCGTTTTCTTTGGTACCCCAGCAGCTCTCCAGACTTCTCTAGGGATAAATTGTAAAGGTTTATCTTTTTTCCACCCCTTTTTCCTAATTCTCGGTTTCAATTCGCGCTGTAAGCCTGGTAATGGTGTAATGCCAATCGCTGTTTTGACAATCCAATTTTGTAGGTTTTTAAAAAGACCTTTACCTCTAATTCTCTTTATGCGTCGTCGCTTTGTACGCTGTTTCTTTCTATCCTGTCTCTTACGCTTACCCATCTTTAATTACTAGGTGCATGCATTGTATTTATAAGAGATTTGAGATGACTTAGATATTCTTGTAAACTTTTATCAGATTTTCTTAAAGCCTTAATATACTTTTCTTGATCTTCCCATATTACACATTTATTAGACAGGAAACAATACAAGAGTTTCGCCAGTCTACCATTACCATCCGGAAAAGGATGTATTTGTAAAAACTTTCGCAGAAATTCGTGAGGTTGAATATTTCTATCATCTAAGAGTTTAGCAAGTTCTTTCTCAATATCTTCAGGTTTACAATATTCAAAGTATTCTTCATTGAAACATGTTATTCGAGGGTTTTGCGCAAATTCGCCATAGTTTTCGTATATGATAAAGGAATGCGCTTCTTTTATTATACTAATTGTTAATCGATTGGTATATTCTCTTATAGTTTTTAAATAGATATAGATATCATGTAAATCACCAACTTCATTTTACGTTTCATTAATCGAATTTAGCATTATTTCTATATAATTGAATGTAGTCATTTAAGACATGCTTTACATTGATTTCTTCTTTTATTTCTTCATGAAACAATCAGAGTCAATTGAAAAAGTAGTTTTTCACCCCAATCTCCTAGATCTGCATCCAATAATAGTATGAACTGTTGATGGGGATTGATTGTTTTATGCAACTAGATTCTTTCTAGTTAATTCCGCTCTTTCTTCACAGCGTTGAATATGAGGTAAGCTAGTGAAATCATCTTCGCATCTATCGAGTGGTATGACCAGACTGTTGCTTCTTCTCGATTTATATAGCTATACTATGGAGATTCTCTGTTAAATCAGGCGTGACGTTTGAATTATTAATCAATCAGATTGTAGGATTTCTCGTTTCTAGAATCTTGTGGAACATTCTGGAAGTTTCTGGAAAGTTCTAGTTATCCAGATTGCAGGATTATTGTGTTATTTTATTTCATAAACGATTCGAACGTCGCGTTCGAATTATTATTACGCCATCATAATCAATCAGATTGTAGGATTTCTGGAAACTTCTCGAAACTTCTGGAAAGTTCTAGCCAATCAGATTGCAGGGTTCTTACATAATTTTTTAACGCTATGAATCTAACGCTGAGGAGAAGGAGGAGTCTTTAGTAATTAAACTCTTGTTAATCTTGAGTAATTGAATAATAACAATTTCTATAGAACTTACAACAACTTTAAAACAATTTATAGATATTCTAATGTTAGTATTTAAACGAATGTTTCGAGGAAATTAAAAACATGTCTTTTATTTACACAACTTTTCATGCTTTTCCAAATTTTCTTGAGTTGTACACGACGATAAGCATAGAGGACAGTAAAAACGTTTTCCGCCGTGTTTGTGACCATCTTGACCTGCTAAAAGACGACTCAAGTCCTTTATCCAGCAATAGTGGCTCTCACCATCGTCATTGAATACTAATAACAAATGCACATGTTTTTCACGACGAACTTTAGTTATTCTTACTGGTACAATTTCACCATCTTCATCTATATAGATATTGATTGAAATGTTGTTGTTGACTTCAAATGTATCAATCATCTTTTTATCGGATGCTTTTACTGGATATGTCAATCCTTCACAGTTAAGTTCATCTAAGTATCGCCGGTACGGTGCGGCTCTCTCTGGTTTCTGCGATCGTGGACGTGGATGTAGACGGGATAGGATTGCCCAGATGAAACATTTATCGTCTCTGTTCTGCACATTGAGAACAGCCTTCTTGTTTTTAATATACGTAGGTAGTTGTAAATACTTTCCATCACGAATAATTTGAGAAGTTGATAGAATAGATGGAGTTGAATGTATAGACATCATGTGGCATCTCATTTTGATTCTTGAGCTAAAGTGTTTCTGACAAACATCACAAGAAAATCGAATTCTCTTCTTTGATGAAGTTTGTTGACCAAAACCTGCTTCTTGACTACTTCTCTTCATGATTAATTTCTAACTGAACTGATTTCGCTTTACGCCTCGATTTTCATAAACGATTCGAACGTCGCGTTCGAATTATTACGCTATCATAATTAGCCAATCAGATTGCAGGATTTCTCGTTTCTAGAATCTTGTGGAACTTTCTGGAACTTTCTGGAAAGTTCTAACCAATCAGATTGCAGGATTTCTCGTTTCTAGAATCTTGTGGAACTTTCTGGAAACTTCTGGAAAGTTCTAGATTGTTAAATCGGAAACGAGGTTAACGGTTAAGGTTGGAGAAACTCGTTGTACTATAGCGCGACCTTATGACGTTATTGGTAGTAGGAGCGGCGTGCGCTAGGATCTGGGACTCTTGAAAACGAGGTTGGAGAAACCGGTTAAAAACCGTCGCACTATAGCGCGACATGATGACGTCACTGATGACGTCACTGACAGCCGTACCCCCATGCCAGCCGGTACCCCCCTTTGCATCCTACTCCTGCAGTACTCTTAGGTGCCTAATTGCTAGGGGGTCGGAATAGGCGGGGGTGGGGTGGGGTTGGAACTCCAGTCTGGATCTAATTAGCAGGGTGTCGGAAAAAAAAGGGGGGTTGGAATTTGTTTGACAAACTTTTCCAGGCCATTGCTGAAATGCAGAGTGAGGGGCCCTATAGTACTTATAGGCTAATGAAATCCATAGTTCTAACCAACAAATAGAGTATACAAGTGAAATTTCACATCAAGAACTTTAGAGTAAGTTAAGCCAAAAATATCAACATCAATATCAAGAGTCTGTTCATTAGCAAAAGACAAAGACGTTATCTGAGATAAAAATAGATTGAGCATACTGTATGTCACATTTATGGGTGTCGATTCCCTTTAAGGGAGCCAAAACTTGCAGCCCATTTGCTGCTATTTTCTGTTTCATCGAACTTCTATAAGATCAATTTGACTAAATAAAAATGTTTTAATAACAGCATCCTTTCTTTTGCAAAAGTCATGTGCACATGTCAGGGCATGTCAGTACCATAAAGCTGGAAATAACAAGGGGGGCCCTACCTTATTCTGAGGAACAGAATACGTGAAGGCGCACAGAGCACTGGAGTCAATGAAGGGGAATAAATTTTCAGTATACCGCCTCCAGATTGCCTTGGATTGGCTGTTGAAAGTTTCCCAAAACTATGGCTTGGTATGAGAAGTGATATGAACCTCGAAATACTGTGTAAAAGGGGGGTAAAAGGTTGCAAGGAAAATACATGTACTGTAAGGAAAATTTTATATTTCCCACAACAGCTTGTATATTTCTGGAGAAAGATTGACAATAACACTTGGAGAATGAACAAAGAAAATGAAGTGTTTTATGCTTAGGGCAACAAATCTTGAAAAAATATCTAGGGGGCTGTGAAGTCCAAGCACCCCAGCTCTCCGCCATGTTCATGATACTATGTAGCTCAGTAACTAAAATGAGCTTGCAAGGAACAAGAATAGACAATGGAGAAATCCAGACAGACAGCATGCTTTTGGAAGAAGTAAGATAGCACTGATTCCCTGTTCTTATATTAAAATTCGCTGAAGTTCTTGGGTTGTAGGACATTTTGTAATTTTTTTGTGAAAAAGTATTAATTAAAGAATAAAAAGCACAAACAAATTAATTGAAATAATAGGTTTGGCAGATCATCCCATCCTTTTAGTTCCATGTTACACAATATTGTTGACATTATCTGATTTCAATATTAAATTTAAATAGCATGGATCAATCAATAATGAGTTATGTAAGTTGCTATTTTGCTACAGTATTCCATTTCTCCATGTATCAAGTTAAATGCAACTTAGGAGACACTGCTGACATCTGGGTTCTTTTCTTTTCCTTTTACATTTTTTAAAGAAGGCAAATAAGAAAGTCATCAGAGAATAATTTCAGAGACATTTTTTGCTTATCTTAGCAAATCAGATGAAACTTGTACACATTATATGTTATATAAGGAATTTCTGAATTTGACCATTGCACAATGGTTATTCTTTGCACAGATGTTGCATAATGAAAGGCATTTTTTTCTGTTTCGATCTTTTAGGCTACATTTTTGTAACTCAGTACAAAACTGGTAAACAGGACCAACTGCGGTTGTCTTTTTTTTAGTCCATGTTCATTCAGACACTAATGGCTCTGTTTTCTGTTCACATGAAGTGACTTGTGAATTATTCCTCAGCAGCCACACTGATCCTGACTTCTCAAAATATGCCTGCATGAAAGAAAAACCAATTTACTTACGTCAATGAGTGTAAGGAAAACATAACATCAATTAGCTAAAAACAATCCAATTTTATGGAGAAAATGAATTTGTTCACTCACTAACAGCTTCTAAAATAAAATTAATGGCATTGAGCACAGTCTGAAATCAGCAACATTCCATAAAAAATAAAGTGCAATTTTCATTCTCACAAGTTGCTTTTTCTTGTTCAGGTTCAATTCATAACCATCATATTATAATTGTTTATATTTCAAATTGTAAATAATTTTAAAATTTGTACATCCTATTCCACTATATTGAGGGGCATAAGGTAAAAAATTCAATTGCAATATAGTTTGTTTTTTATGTATACATAGAAATTCGGTCTCTGTAGATCTGTGTTGTAGACAAAATTCAGTTTCAGTATCATATGTATTTTGAATTCCAGTACACATATTTATACATACAATATACATTCATACATATACTATAATTCATTGCAGACAACTTTACAGAATACAAAATTATGACAAAAAATATTGCAACATCTCAGATTAATAGACCTGAACAAAGTCGCAATAATGAAAAAATATATGAGCAAGTGTATGCCATGCCATGATGGCACATAACAGCAATAACTTTCTAAGACATTAGCTGAATAGTAGAATATATTTCTGTTTCA
>JACTAT010000010.1:9073212-9090477 GCA_014526335.1 Chrysaora quinquecirrha
TTAACCCTATCTGTACTGGGGGGGGGCGTTTTTCGCCCCCCTACCAAACAATCTATTGTAGCATAAAAACGGCGGCATTCTTAAGGATAGAACTTACTGACTATTACTAAAATTTAATACTCTACATGATGACATAAAGTTTGGTACAATTAAATTAGTCACATGACCACAAGATGCCCATATTTGGAAGGCAGTCAGAAATAAATTCAGATGTCTACTTATAAATCTGCAGTTGGATAGCCAATTAGAACGATACATACACCAATCAACTCGTCTAATCAAGGGCTTTCATATGATATATATTTTGTTTACTTTATTTTTTATTTATTAATTATTATATGTATGATGTCATACATCTTTATGACGTCATAAATTTTATAATGTTGGTAAAAATTTTCGAAAAATGCTTCTTGCGCCAAAGGCAAACCCTAAGCAACAAGAATATATACAATTATGGTTATTAACGTGCCTATTTCATCAGAATAATGAGCGTTGACTTTAAGTGTACCCAACATGAAGTAAAAAATGTTGATTATTTGTAAAAATTTCGTCCGATTTCTTAAAAATTAGAAAATATTGGCTAGAATATCATTTCTTCTTCAAATTTAAACAATTTGCACTGCTTTAGAACGATTTTTCTCTATAAAATCAGCTCTTTTTACGGAAAAGCTACTTTTCCATGAAAAATCACCAAAAACGCGTTGCCTAGCAACATGTCACGTGACTAATTACATTTCAAAGCTATATTTAGAATGCCCCTTACCAGGAGATACTTTGTACCAAGTTTGGTTATCCTATCTTGTATAGTTTCTAAGATAACTAGGGGGCGAAAAAGGCCCCCCCAGTACAAAGTCGATCCAAAATACCCCAGTACAGATAGGGTTAAATTGTGTGCACAGAGAATAGAAATTTCTATCTTTTGTTACACATTCCTGATTCCTAGGTATCTATCTAGGTCTATTTCTTCCGGTTTGCCGAAAACCCCTGCATAATGTTTGAATTCTTCAAACATAAAAAGGAGTTTATTCCAAAAGAAATATTAGGCATTGACACCATGTGATTCTTAGTCGTAAGACTTGACCAGCATGAAAGAGGCAAGCAAGCATTCACATCATAACACATGTGATTCTTAGTCGTAAGATTTGGCCAGCATGAAAGACACAAGCAAGCATTCACATCATAACGCATCCATGTGATTCTTAGTGGTAAGACTTGACCAGCACAAAAGACGCAAGCAAGTATCCACATCATAACGCATTCATGTGATTCTTAGTTGTAAGACTTTTCCAGCACGAAAGACGCAAGCAAGCATTCACATCATAACGCATCCATGTGATTCTTAGTCATAAGACACAAGCAAACATTCACAGCATAACGCATCCATCTGATTCTAAAACATGCTTAATTTTCTTAGTAACACGCAATACAGGTTTGCACAGTATTGTATTTCACAAATAAAATTTTCAAAACTTTCAATTTGTTGAGAAGAAAAGAGTACCATGAATTCCATCAACCAAAGCATCATAGTATCATATTATGATATTAACATATTATTATAGTAACATATTATCATATTATCCATCAAATGGCTTGGATTTATTTTTAAGTGCTGGAGTGGATTTGATTTGCAATTAATAGGAAAATTACAAGAAAAAGTGGAAACACCCTTGCACACCCTTTAAAGCTATATCTGTCTCACACTCCAACAGTATAGATGCTATACACTGCTAGTTGAACTGCTTGAAATCAAATTAGGAGTCCCTGTTTACACTATGCCGGTATGAGATAAATACGGTACGAAACTATACCGTTTTGGTCTTGCGTCTACACTATGCCAGCACAGTTTTGACATGAATACGATACGAAATGAAACTATAAGCTAAACGCGTTTATCTGAAAAGGGCATAGTGTAAACGCCTGAATACGGTACAGCTTGATGGTGCTATGCTGAATAAATGAGAGAAAATTCTTTCTTCTCGTGGACATGAAACAACAGATTTTAGACAAAAACCGATGACCTTGCTCATCGTATTCATTTCATACCGGCATAGTGTAAACGGAACCTTGTGATTGAAAAAGGGTTTTATAGTGTCAGCGTGTATCCGGTATAAGATGGAATTAACCCAGACGCTTATCGAAATAGTTTCGGTGTGTTTCTCGCGTGTGAACTCTTTGTAATGTTGAACGAATGTTATTAAATAGGCAAAATAAAATTCCGATTTTTGTTAGAATTAAGGAGGACAAGAAGGGGAGAAGTTTACAACTATACATTTTCCTACATTTTTGTGAAATATCTTGTAATAGAGTTTAAAAAGCTATAATTTTTTTCTATTGTGAAAGTTGAAAATATTTGCACCCATTTAATTTTTTTAGATTGAGGAATTGTACTTCCAGAACTTGCATTTGTGACTCTCTGACTTTTATCAACTTGTGTGATGTTGCCATCCTGACTGCTAAGGTTGTCGGGCACATTTTTGGAAGGCAAGTCAACTGTTTGAGATGATGTTATCAACAAAGATGAAACAGGAGTAGGAGAGGTATCCATTGGTTGCATAGTAAATGGAAGGGGGACACTTTTGGGAACGGAATCAGATGAAATGGCGCAAGCAGTAGGGGCAGATGGAGCAGGAGCATAAGGAGGATGGTTATCCTTTCCAGCATAAGCATTGGCATTATTTAATAGAAGAGGATCATGTCTGGTATTGGAATTAGGTTGAAATTTGAAAGCAAGAGATGCAATTGGAGAATCATTGGCTGAGCTAAAAGCAGATGCTTCAGAAATAACCGGTAGGTCTGTTAAAGTGGTTACAGTTTCTGGGATTGCGATTGGGTTAGTAGCATTCGAGGACACAGTGTTAGAAGATGGAGACAAAACAGTAGCAGAAAGTTCAGACGAACAAGTTTCACTTGAGGAGATCGGGGTATTTGCAGATGCTGAAGTAAGACCTGAAGGCAAGACCTCTTGTTACTGGGCCCCTAATTGATAAATTACAACAAATTAACTTTTCATCATTCATACGAATCATTATTGCTTGAGATTATAATAAATAGAAATCAAGATGAGATTTTAAACGCAAATATTTTGCATCAGCCTTTAGGAGGCCTATTGTAGGTTTGCGGCTCTATTTTGCATCTCAGATCGAGAAATGTAATATCTATAGAAATTTTAATAATTGCGATAACCAGCGATAAAAGCTTTTTGTCTGGCACTTTTCTGAGTATGAACATCAGAAACATTCCAAAACACTAAAAAGCGGAACTTCTACCCAGATGTTGATCTAAATGCACCAATCGAAAGGAGAGCTAAATTGGCATTGTGTTTTAAACATCAATCAGCTTTAGGCGGGAAGAACAATAAAAATTAATTGACGAGTCCAAGTGAGAAAGGGAACTCTTTCTGTCTACACAGAACTGGCTTTTTGGTTTTGATGTGGACAGATTCCAAACGCTGAGATGAAACGAGGATCTACCTATTATTCGAAAACAATTCTTGGTGTAATTTTCTGCACACTCTAGGTGATCTAAAAAATGTTGTCCTATGGCAGAATCATGTTTACTTAAGGGTGGGTTGTTGAGTAGAGTTGAAAGAAATTTTTATGTATTGTATGTTTTTTATGTGGCAGTAGCAACGAGTCTCAATAACAGGCAGTAAATAGATTCTAGAAATCATGGGAGATAAGGTTGATCCTTTCGGATTGGCAGGAATTCATTTAAGTTCAACAAAAATTGTAGTCTAGCTGTCTCAAAATGCTCAAAATGGTCATTAGAGCGTTTCTAAGTTATAATTTTCCTAATTTTCTGGTGGAGCACGCTCCTGAAGCCCTAAATGGAGTTGCGCCTTTAGCACACATTGCTACAAACGTGTCCGATTTTCATTTATGTCCCTCCACTGGTGCTAGCGACCCTACAGTTAATAAAAGCCCCAGTGTATTTTGGTGCTGTATTGCAAAAAAGTTGTGTTACATCGAAAGTAATGATTATGCTAACTTAGAAGGTTGAGTCAGCTGGCTATGATATCTCGGTTGTTGCAAATGAGTTTTTCACGATGACTATAATGCATCCTTATGGATTTTTTTGAGGGAAGAGCCAGCAGCAGTCAACTAAGCTACTGTAGGTACGGGCCCTTTTACTGGAAGTAGCAACCCTGGATATTCGTTGCCAGTCCGCCTCTGCAAAAAAGTCATCATCATAACGTTATTATGGCCAGGGTGCATTCCATGGCCGAAGGCTACACAAGTGTTCTTGAAATTTACCCCAGCAAACAACAGAAATTGTTATTTTTATACATTTTCACATCAATTTATATGGTTTTACTTCAAAATTAGCACACCATTACACCATGAAAATCTATCACCACTCCTAAGATCTTCAGGCCTAAGTACATGGAATGCAGCTTGGTGTCAAGATTGCTTAGTCAATAACAAATCCCTCCTAAAATCAAATTTTAAACATCAAAACATATTTTTAATTCATTAAAAGTCAGTGCTTGATAGAGCAAAGGTCTACTCAAATGCACCAGTGTTGAATGCAGGGATGACATATTTGCAGCATTATACACTCTACCTTTGACTTCTTATTTACTGGCTGTTCCTCTACAACAAAAAGAAAACCCACTGTAAAACTATGCAGAATAAATAACAACACCAACCAAACATAACATAATTACATAACCAAAGAATTTTATCAATATCAACATTCACGCATGCCTTAAAAAAACACAAATGTTTTTGGTCAACTTGCCCCACTGATAACTCAGACACGTCCAATTTGTCCCACCTTCAAAGCCAACTTGCCCCAGCAGCAAGCAAGCAAGCAAGCAATCTTTATTTGTTAATGCAGGTCAGGGGTTCTGGCAGCTATACAGCTGATGTGGACCTGCAGCTTGTGCCCCTAGACTGATATTCTAGAACAAATACGCTAGGTACTCATTTACCGACCTTGGAAGGATGGACAGCTGAATTGACTGTAGGCTTGTGGGAAGTGGTTCTGGCAAGATTCGAACCCATGACCTTGCGATCGTGAGCCAAACACCCAGACCACTCGGCCACACCACCATTTTAAAAGCCAATTTGAACTTGCCCCTACTGAACTATAAATGAAGGCGAGTATTGAAACAACTTTTGGGTGCAAATCCACATGGATAGAGTAAACAAAAATTTAATTCAATTGTTGGTGAGTTGTCTTGACAATGACAGATAGGGCAAGTTGGCTGTAATACAGATGAGTTAAGTTGCAGGGATATGTGGGCTGACATAACTTGAAACAGTTCTTACTTGATGATGTTTTGATTGGGCAAATTAGGTGGAAAGGAGCAGAGTTGGAAGTGATTGTTGGGGGGGGAATTAGTCTATTACATTAGTTACCTTACAAGTTGGGCCCATGTTTAAAGACAACGGGCCTAACAACCTAAAACATGGTTGGTTGTGTACATACAGTAGTAGTGCATCTTAGTGTTATGTTTCATTGAAATTCATATTCAATTGCTCATTTTCAATATTTCAAGCCACAAATATAATTGGAATAGGAAAGAGTATAGCTTTGTCTTGCAGGAAGCTGGAAAGTGAATGATCTTTTCACGCGCTTTAACAAGTCTGAGTCATTGAACCTCAACCTCATCATCATCATAACATCATAACCTTGAATACTATATTCTCCAAAAAACCAAAAGGAAGTAATATTTGGTCAAGAAACTATGGATATGTTATATACACAGTGTTCAAATCACCAGTTTTCACACTTATATACTATGTATAATATGGGAATGAGGACGAGTTGGAAAGTTAAAGGAAAGAAGCAGGAGATTAAGGTCGTTCAAACTGTTTCAGCTTGTGCATTGATTGAGTATGCTGCAAAGCTGAAAGTGGACCAAGACATTCTTCTTAGAATTACAAGGCAAGACTTGATAGCAAAAGATTTCCAAATGAATGCTACAAGGTACAGAAAATATACAAGGTTCACTGCCCTGTTCATCCCTTTGTTGCTAAACTCCACACACTACAAATCTTCATGCCATAACAGGGGATAGCAATGTCCCCTATACTTGTTCTACAAACTTTCCATTAGTTTTTACTTTGTTAATGATCATGTGATTGCAGGAAAGCAGTTCGTTTCTATGAGGGTCTTAAAAGAAATTTATGGTTTTAATCAAGATGACTGCAGGCTGCAAGGTAAAGTCAAGAAAAGGCTTCAAAAAGAGTTTCCAGATCAAATCACTTTTCTCGGAGTATCCTATCATGAGACAGACATCGTGATAAGTGGCACAGCCCTTCTCAACACAACTCTTGCACAGTTCACAGAAGAAAGCAACGAATTAAGTTTGAAAGAGGCTGCAAAATTCTCAGAAGTGATATGCTAGAGGTGATTAAGTTCTTTATCAAGTCGAGATCGCAAGCCCCCTCGGATTGTCCAAGACTTTATCTTGCGACCTTGTCCATGAAAACCACCATAGTCCATGTGTTGAACTTAAACGTTACATTCTTTTTCTCAAGACCTTTTACATGGTGTCTCAAAAGGTAAATTTCTCAAACAGAAGCTTGTTCTTTTAGGGGCTGGGCTCCACAGTCTAACCGGCCAGAAAATAAAGATCAACAGACTGGGACACTCTTGTAACTATGATAAAGTAAGACTAATTGAAATCACCCAAGCTCAAGTAGTCCAGAAGTTGCATTCTCTTATGTATCCTTTTACCACTGCAACCAGTAAACAGCGAAATATATACATATTTTTTGTATTGTCCCACCAAAATATTTACATATTTTTGGTGGGACAATTTTGATATACAGAAGGATAATCTTTCAGGAAACCTTCATTCAACATGCGACACTTCAAGTAGAGACATCTGGCTGTCTCAAAACCCTAATCACTGTGGAGATGGAGAAAATCCAGAGAAGAACAGTTTGTTGCACCAAACTCGCCCTACCCCAAAGAAAGATCATGTCCCATACAGAGCAAACACTGTTTCAAGAAAAGGATTTCCAAGAATTTTACGGAAATGGTATTACAACAATCTTCTCTTTCTGTGGAAGCTAATGAGAAGATTCATTAATCAGTCCTCACAGCATATATCTCGTTTTTTCCATTTGATTTTGCAAGGTTTTGGGAAACCAGATTCTAAGGCCATGGCCTTAACATTCCTACCTCAAATTGCCAAACCAATTACTGACTACAGCACAATCATCAAATGCATCAAGCAATCACAGTTATTGTTAGCTGTTTCAAACATGAAATACACACATATTACAGTCGATGCAAATGCAGCTATGAAGTTCTAGCATGTCCTTTGCAACAATCCCGCCAACTTCAGTACTGTTTTCATGCTTCAATGGAATTCCTTGGTGCAATAGGGAAGTTTGTAATTGGAAATTCGAGGGTCTTCTGCTGCAGATCTGTGGCAGGAGGAAAGCCTTAAAGCCTGGTAAATGGAGGAAATGTGCAATGGTATGAGATGAAGCAGTCAGTCAATAATCGTCTAACTTGCACTGGAGAAAACTCAAAATTGCATTTTGAGGCACCGCAACATGCTGTTGTTGTAAAAGAAGAAATATGGCTTGAGAAAATAAAATATCTAAAAAAACTTGATCAGAATTGCACTATCAGTGATTAAAGAAAAGCCGGCTGCTAACCATTTTGAGAGTAAGATTGCTTGTCACATTGCAACTGCAAGTGACATGGGAATTTTGGCCACTCGAGAAACCATTTCAATGAGATAATGGCTTGGGTGGAAGTATGGGTTGATTACAATGTTGGCAGTAGCATTTCAAAGACTGCTCTCAATACACGGATAGCATCACTGTGTTTCCTTATGCTGTAAACATCACCTTTTACCCGACTGCCTTCAAAAACTTTAAACATTTTTTCTTTTAAATATCTCAACGATTCCAGATTTCAACAAGCTGCAAGCCACATTGTTTCTGAGGGGATACCTTTAGGAATCAAAGACTTGACAGACTTTTTTTTGTTTTCCAGAATAAAATCCCAGTCTTCACCTTGAGAATGGTTGTTACTTGTGCTTATTGAGCAATAGCTATCCAAAAGGTCTTTTAATTGTGCTGGGCTTCTTCTGATGACGATGCCTCCAATTGTGCCTTGTAGACGAATCGTCAGCTGACTTTTCATTCTTGCTGCGTTCACTTTCGTTTTCTTTGTGGAAGGTTGGCTGCTGCCCTCTTTACAGCAACTTATTTTGCCTTGTTGTTTAGGCGGGAGTTGATTCCCTCTGTATCATACAGGCATAATTTCATCATTTTTTCTTTCCAGCCTTTGTTTTTCAAGGTCGGCGTCACTATATTTTCTACAGTTGCCCACAAGAGCAAAACACAACACACACTGTAAAACACAACACAAATGTCTAAAACACAATACATTCATTCAAAACACAATACATATTTCCCAAAACACAACACATTTCCCAAAACACAATGCACATTTCCCAAAACACAATACACATTTCCCAAAACACAAAGACAAACATGTAAAAGAGACTGTATGGAAACAAGGTTTACCTTCCCGCCAAAAACCGCCATCTTGATTTCTGAGTGACCTTGTGAGTCTGCGTTGCGTTGCATGTGTTTGAGAAGACCAGATTCTTACCGCGTCCTAATTAGACCTAGAATGAGAATGAAATTGAGCCCAAGAATGAGATTGAGAATGAATCGGCATTATGATTGCATCAGCATTGAACGTTTCCGTACTTTGCAGGATTCTAGTATACACTGACGATTTTTGCTGATTTCCCTTAGGGACATTGAGTAAGAACGTACTCATCGTTGCTATTACCTTGCTGGTAGTAACTGATTACGAGATTGCAAATAAAAACTGTGAAATGAAATCACCATTCAAATGGGCATCTTTCCAACATGTGTGTGCGATGTGTAAATCCAGTTGACTGGTACTGGGTGCCAGAAGCCCAAACCAATACTTTTCTGCATTTGTTTGTAGAGTCGGTATGTCTTTCGTACCATCTCTTATTCTCGTGTCAGGCTCTAGGTGGTAAAGAACTATATGAATAGATTTTTGACGCTGTTTCAAAAATTTGTCAATGTTGCGGGTTTTCAAAGACAAGTCGTCATATGTTCTCACTGTACTACCATCAACAAGGTGCACGGCATAGTGACCATAGTTAGGAGTTACAGCGTAATGCACAATAATGGCCATTAGTTTATAATGATACCTCTCGTCAGTTTTTCTTGCCATGTGTTTGGAAAGGTCCAACTTTTGGGAACTTCGACTGGTGCTTGGTTTTATTCCATTTAGTTCTTTTCAGATATATTGCAAGAATCAATGGTAGTTGATGAAAAAATGTGACTTCCAAAATAGAATGCTTTATGCAGCTTGAAGTACATAGGGAATCAGCAAGTTCTGGGTCATTTCCGTAATATTTTCCTCTTAGCTGAGCCCATATTATGTCCTCCAATTTCACTGGCTCCAGAGTGTCGTTCAGGGAAAGGTTAAGAAAACTGCCACTGTGAAAGGAGCCTGAAATATTTCGACATGTCAGACATTGCCTCAATCCCAGACAGACAATCTTCAGATCTGCAGACATACGATCACAAGCCACATTTTCCATGTAATGCAAAATTAAACATGCATATAATTCTGCTGCATCTTTCTCTCCACAGGAGATGGGGTTGAATTCCGGGGCGTCTAGTAGGACACTGAACTCTTGGACCATTTTCAAAGTAACTGGAGTCTTAACGTCTTTTGCTAGTCGAATCTTGCACATCAAAAGAAAACGGGACGCTTCGAGCCGCTGCGTTCTATCATAACAAAGCAGCAAATCAATTATACCACTGTCATACCAAATGAATAATGCTGCTTAGCCAGCAATTATTTTTCCGTTTACAATACCTATAGAATGTTCTAAGTTGCTGAAAGTAACCGATAATGTCCTTGAGGACTCACATGGTAGAAACTTGTGGCCTTGTAGCATCTGTTGTGTTGTTGTGTCTAAAGCGGAGAGTTCTTTGTGACGTGATCTTATCGTATCGCTGGTCCCATCATTGTGTTGCGTGCCACAATGCACTATAAGGCTCACCATTGCCCAAAATTTTTCCTGGTATCTGTTTCGAAAGGAATTCTTCTCCCAGTTCGATGCATGTACTATGATACCAATCGAAGGAATTCTTCTCCCATTTCGATGCATGTACTATGATACCAATCATGGCAAATGTTGCATTGAACCATTAAGGGATCTGAAGGTTTGTAAGGCCTTCGACAGATACAGTAGACAAGCTTTTGGTGGGGATGAGGAGTTCTCAGGCTACTCTTCACGGTATCTGATAACAGGGAGTATCTTCTCTGCAATTCTTTAATGCATTCTTCAGTGGAAGGTTGCTTCGGTGATACAACATCCCAATTAGTAGCTTTGAAAATTTGGAACCGCATACATTCCTCGTTTCCAGTGATTCTGTCTTTCGTTTTTTTGTCAGCTCTCCGTTCTTAGCGCATGATGCATTAAAATTTATTGGCGTTATTGGTAGTTCTTGATACTTTCCAGATATTTTGCTTCTTTTTCTTGAATTGCCTTTTTTATTCCATTGTTCAATGTCTTCGGGCTGAGCATCACTTTCTAAATCACAATGATGATCTTGGATACCTTGGTGTGGTTTTCTCTATTCCTTCCAACTTGGTTTTGCATTTTCGTCTTTTCTTGTTGTATTTTCCATAGGATACTCTAATGGTATCCAAGTATTGCCTCCGAAGGCCAACAACATCATCATAGTGACAGATTATGAAGTCATCTATTAGCACAGATTGAGTGGAAAACTCTGTTTCCCGAAAGTGATATAATTTTCTGCATACGAATTTGTTCCTGAGATGTTGATACATGTTTCCCATCGAAGCTGTCAACATTGGCCATCCGTTGATTTAGGTCAGGCCGCCACGCAAGTCGGGACCACAATGGCAAAAAGGGCAATAATACTTTTCGCAGGTATTGCATATATGCTGGCAAATGGTACTTGTTGCTCTCCGCTGTTGCGTCTTCTTCAAGACTTGAATTCTCCATAGAATTTTCAATGTAATACTTGAATGCACCACCAGACGAAGAGTCCGAAATGTCGCAGTTGTTGGATGTTGGGTCTTTGTCATTATCCTCGTCATTATCAAAGAATTGATCAGTGCCAACTGAAAATTCGTTCACTATTTCGGACAATCGTTTCAAAGCATCTATCAGCTGATGAGTTTGAGTAGGTGACATGAATATGATATGAGCTAGCTTGATCAAGGTAAAAGCATCTTGTAGTTCATCTGCATTAATAAGCAGTCCAACAACTCTCATAGCTAAGTGTTTGATGGAATTCTTGTTTCCTGCAATTAAATGCTCACAGGTGCATGCTTCCACATTTTTGGAATTCATTTTCATTATATGTGCTGAACAAATTGATATGCACACCATATTGTCTTCGAAAGTTTCCTTTCCAGAAATAACTTCGAAGCATTTGTCTTCATACTCCTTAATGGACATGTCATTGTTAAATTTACCTAAGCATGCTGAAATTATCGCAGTACTGAAGTCTGTTTTTATCACCAGCGGGCAGACATTGTCTCTGTACAACTGCTTCTCCTTCTCTCTTAAGCCTGAAAAAGCCCTTCTGATTGCACCTGCATTATGAGATGATGTAACCAACTCTACAAGAGGCACAGGAGGTGTCTTCCCAAATGGATGTCTAGTTGTCAGAGAATATAGAAGAATTCGCTTGAAACCCTTTAATCTTTTCTACTATAGTCCCTGTTGCATCAAAGAATATCACATCCTTTTGGCAAGCAGTCCTATACAAGCGTACACTACCTTCATCCAGCAACACAATACTTATTTTATCGTTGGTTATGTCATTCCATTGCACATACCCATGTAGCTTTTGGTCACTCATCATTGACTTGAACAAATTTCTATTTTCTCCTCGTATCTGTTCATCACATTGACGTATTCTGCTTGCAATTAAATCTTTATCGTTTCTCACCGAATACCTCTTGGGTCACTGATGAAAGATCATGTTCTGTTCTGGATCATGTTCTGAGGATAATAGGCCAGTTAGGCCAATTCCTAAACAGTACGACAGTGCTCAGACAAGTCAATTTAACTCTGATTATCGATCCAGTACACCAATAGCTACTACAGGGCCTAGCTAGCGTACTAGGCCTAATACTGGCACAAGATCAAGGTTTGAGACATTTGAACAGTTTAGGAAACGTCTTTCCAATGATCAAAGTGAAAGCATAAATAATAAAAAGAAGAAGAAAGCTGCTGAGCCAAAAGATACAAATGTTTTGATAAATGTTGGTGTAATGTATCATGCAAACGGAAATATTCTTAAGCCTATTAAAGGGAAGA
The DNA here is from genome assembly GCA_014526335.1 of Chrysaora quinquecirrha. Taxonomy (NCBI): domain Eukaryota; kingdom Metazoa; phylum Cnidaria; class Scyphozoa; order Semaeostomeae; family Pelagiidae; genus Chrysaora; species Chrysaora quinquecirrha. The sequence continues at coordinate 9,085,544 of JACTAT010000010.1, forward strand.
ACATGTCTATTAGAGTTCCTATGACAATAAGAAAAGTGGAGCTTCTCTCCAAAGTAATTGATAAACATGCCGACCATGACCGTCTTTTTCATAGATGTGGTGACTATGCACTTGTTTATCCTGATGGAACTGAAGTGCTTACTTTGCCTGGAAAGCCACCAACTCTCTTTCAGCTGGATAAATACAAGGAAGAAATAGGAAAACCCTGGAATAGAATAAACTTGTATATAGTTGACCGGGCATCGCTGGAACTTTGTAACATGCCTGAGGAGGAACAGTTTGAAACAGACCCAGATATAATAGGAAATGCAAAAAAATATTCTGGAATCAAATAGTTCAAGCCTCAAAATTGGACTTCAAGGGTCTATTTCAGACCATGGCTATGAGACTGCCTCAAATGTTCATAATCAAGGCTCCAGAAGCGGACAAGAAAATTCTGGTGATAACTCTAGCAATTTATCCTCTGTTTCTAATCTGGCTATTGCTGAATCACAGTCATCCACATCGATTTCAAGCAATGCAAATCTTAACATACTGAAAGACATGATTCCAGCCAAAAAGGAAAATGAGCTGAATAATGCTCTTCAGTCACATGCTTCACTTGAAAAAACAATAAATTTTCTGTTGCAAATCAGCAATGCCTCAGTAAAAGCATATGCAAACTTGATGGATGAAATGGAAACAATTGAGAATGAACCTGGTGAATCCATCAGCTGCATAGATATTTCCGATCCTGACGATCAACCTTCAACATACTCTTCCAATGAAAAAACTCAAAAAAGCTATTTGACCTAAAAACTTCATAAATACTTTAACAAATACTTTCGACTGAAGGTTACAAGAAGCAATGTTTGGCAGGATACACTTTGTAAGCTGAGTCGAGTAAACGAATGCAAACCAAAGAACTCTTTAAAGGTGCAATTTGTAGTAGAGTCTGCAGTTGACCAAGGTGGACCATCTCGTGAGTTACGTAGCTTACTTAATCATGCCATCCAAGGCAGACTGGTCACTAATGGAGTCTTTAGGCATGACGTATTATACTTAAAGAAGAAATAATTTTTTGCATTTGGCCAGCTTACTGCAATTGGTTATTTGCAAGGATCTCCTGGTCCGAAGTTTTTCCAGAAAGCAGTGGTTGACTATATCCTGTATAACAATGTAGAGTAAGTAACACCAACAATTGAAGAAATACCAGATGAATCTATCGGAAGATGTTTAATAGAGTTGGATAAGGTGGACAACCGGCAAGAATTTAAAAAGATAGCCTCTTTTGAATGGAGTTTTCGATTTTATGCAGGTTATTGTAAGCCTATTGTTGAGTTGAAGGATAAGGAGGACTTTTTCCAAAATATTAGTCTTCATTTTACGCTTTTGTCATCAATTAAAGAAACAGGATGAAAGAATTAACTTTTTGCTTGATGAACTCTCCCTGATTTGGAGTACTTTAGGTCTAAGTAACATTTTTTAGCATATACATTTTCAACATTTTTAGTTACATTTTGTTCTGTTACTTAAATGGATAAACAAGGGAAGAATTAATATGAAATTTTCATCTATTAATGATGGTTCAAGATAGGAGTGTGCTTCAAGGGCTGAAAACCCCAAATAATTTTAGATAGGGATAAATTTTTTTGAGTTTTTGGTATTTAAATATCACACAGATAAAGGAAGAATGCTGATGCTCATTGAAGACCACACTTCAAAAACCTTTATGTCAGCTCTTCTGATCTTTTATTTAAATTTTGAAATTTTGACCTTTTGCTTACACTCCTTTTTTATTAGAACAAGAGCACACTTTTTAAAAACACTGAGGTTTCAAATGGCGAATGTTAGACCATCCCAATGCTTTTGTCTTGCTTAATGGCTTTTAGAGGTTACAATTTTAGAAATAAGCCAGAGGTTACAATTTTAGAAATCTTCACAGCAGGGCATCTTTGGATTACTGGGAAGGTATCTGCTCCTCTGCTTGCATATTAAAAGTTAATAAAATTATTGGAATAGAAAACATTATTTTATAACAAACAACTTTCAATTTTCCACATTCTACAATACACCAACCACATTTTATAAAAAATCGCAATTTCAGGTTTCCCCTCAGAACTTCATAAGCAAAAAGTAATTTCAAATTTAGGTTACCAGGTATCAGTGATGGGCAAAGAACAAAGTCCTGGTATTGATACCTGGAAGTAATTGCACACCACCTCATTGAATTGAACCAAGTAAACGATAGAAAAGAATAGCCTATTGTTTAGAACAATAGGAAAAATAAGAAGATCTGAGTCTTGGCCAAAATTTACTGGTTCTTATAAAAAAAGAGTGTAGCCCTTCTGGATTCCTACAAATTATGATGTGGCAAGGGAAACTGATGCTACAAGTCCAGAATTCTGTTTAGAGTTGACAGTTATATTATAATAAAACCATGTTTTCCTTGTTTTATGAAAGTAGAAAATGTTAACTTGTTTTGTTAATTGTTTTTATTAAATGTAAAATGTTGAATAAAGTTTGGTAATGGCTTCTTTACATAGTAAAAACGTGTAAAAAAGTGTACAACCTATTGCATGGAAATACAGCTGAAAGGTCGCCATAACAATAAAAGAAGAAAATGGAGCTAAACACATAGTTTGCAACTATTTAGACATAGGTCAAAACTTCATTGAATCCGCAAGTCAGCCTGTTAAAAATTACAGAGATTGTCACATTTGCAGCTTGTTCCAAACAGATGTTGAAAAAGAGCATTTTCAAATCCCCTGCTCCATGGAACATCTTTACTTGAGTGGACATGTCTTCTAAAAGCTTCTTGATTTGGTCCAGGAGCAGAGACAGGACCGTTGAGAAGGGAGGGGGGGGGTAACCAGGGTAGTAACCAGGGGGCCCAGGGATTTGAGGGGCCCGTAAATAATAAGTTATGTATTTTTTATTTATTTTAAGTGTTCTTTTGGGGGTATTTGGGCCCTCACATCTGCTCTAACCCTGGGGCCGGGCCAGTCTCTCGACAGCCCTAAGCAGAGAATAGGCAGTTAGGAATTCAGTTGCAGAGTATTCGACTCTATGTTGATTTAAAAATGCTAAACTGCTGTTCAGGAGTGGCTGCAAATACTGCATGGCATCCTATGTTATGTATGATGTGTTGACCTGTGTATTCTACAAGCTGGTGACCTGTGACTAACAAATACCCCCAACCTATGATGGCTAGCCCACTGCAATAGAGATTAGTCTGTTGTACAACTCTACTCCATCTTTTAATGTCAAGATTCCCAGTTACCATCCCGAAGTATGAATGATATTCATCTGAGTCATTGTGATTTTCATTTTCTTGATGGGAAGCTAATTCATTTCTGACTTCCATGAGGTCATCATGATTGCACACTTTGATATGGTCTTGTGCATTCAAGTTTTCTGGCAAAAAATACAATTGATCAGGAATACCAGATGGAGTGTGATATCTTGAACTTCTGATGTAATGACTATTCAAGCTCCCCCTTACACTGTCCAGCTCGTTTTGTATGACTTTGCTGAAGCAGAACTAGAAGCATTCACAAGAAAGTTGGTTGCTCAAATCAAGTGATCCAGAATCCACCGTATCTTTAAAAAATTCCATCCACCAAGAGCTCCATGACCAACGAAGGAAAGCCCACCAAGCTTCTATTTGTTGGCTGCTATGTGATAACCCATATCAATGTGCATGTATTCCTGATAGCAAGTCACAGTTATTACATCGTAAGAAAAACTCTGTGTTGTGGCCAACAATCCATTTTCAGTGCCTCTGTCTGTTGTGACTAACGCTGGGCACTCATCTCTTTCCAGTATGGCATTCAGATAAAGATTTCCAATGATTGTTACATTTGGTTACATTTAGCCATATTATTCTGCGGCTGAATCTGTCAATGCAACCATGTACAGGAAATCAAGGCTTCAATTTATCGTATCCATCTGCATGCCAGCAATAGTTTGGTCCAGGGTTTAGATACTGTCTCCGCTTCAAGCGATGGACTTGTTGAAGTCTCGATCCTTCAGGGTCCAGATCACGTAGAAGAGTCTGAACAGTAGAGCTACGGGGAGTTATTCCATATCTGAGCTGCAGTTTTCTCCACAAGGCACGATAGCCAAGAGAACAACCAGGTCCGTCTAGTTCGAGAAGGATGTATTGCCTAATTGGTTGTTCATCAATCTGGTTGTCTTGGGACGTTCTTTGTGAAAGGCCATAACGTTTCAAATGATCCTGTAGCTTTCTTTTGGATATCTATATTCCGTGATATTTTTCTAGAAAGTTTAGGATTGTGTCGTACTCAAAGTTTTTCAAAAAATAATATCTTACAGCTTCTTCCAGCTCATCTTCATCGGCAATCTTAGACTTAAAATTAAGAACTGAAAATATTGGCTAATTTTAATTTTTGGTGGGAAAGTAAACCTCATTTCCGTACAGTCTTCTTTACATGTTTGTATTTGTGTTTTGGGAAGTGTGTGTTGTGTTTTGGGCAATGTGTATTGTGTCTTGGATCTGTGTATTGTGTTTTGAATGAATGTATTTTGTTTTGGACATTTGTATTGTGCTTTGAATAAATGTATTGTGTTTTGGAAATGTGTGTTGTGTTTTACATTTGTGTGTTGTGTTTTGCACTTGTGGGCCACCGTAATTTTCCAACAGACACTGCTTCCATATGATAGTTTGCAAGTCACTTCGTTTTACATGTTCAGCAATACTACTTTCATCTGGAATAAGGCTACTACTGGATTTTTTTTTTGCATCTGGTATGTTTTTGTCCTGATTTCAGTTATCGACTCTTTGCTATTTCCACTGTATATGATTTCATTAAAGAACTTCACAGCTTTGCTGGTGTCCTCAAACAATCTATTGCTAATTCCGAGATGTAATAGCAGATTGTTTGACTTTGTCTTTACCACTTTTTTGGAATGGTTTTGTCTTTCCTGCACCA
>JACTAT010000010.1:9093429-9257522 GCA_014526335.1 Chrysaora quinquecirrha
GGAATAATTCATAGACAGCTAAACAGCCCAAGTGCAATGCCTGCAAAATTTGGCTGCATCAGGGTATAAGACCACTGTATTTCACCAGGAGATTGCCATGACACCCTAAAATTTTTGTAAATACAAATACATCAATACATATAACACTCATTAATCATAAAAACTCGTATCATTGCAAAAAAAAACAGATTTTTTGAGGAAAAGACATAATCAAAAGATGATATAAAGTGCAAAAAATTACACGAAGAGATAAACTACATGAAGTTTCAACCAGAAAGAAGGAATGAGTGAATAAAAATGCCGCACTAAATGCCGCAAACCAACTTTTCTTCTGAAGGCTGTTTCAACTGTTAACAATGGGGCTCTTTGGGGACCATAGAAAGATTTTGAAAGATCGATGTTTGTCTAGCCTTTTCTGACTTTAAACAGAATCGGATCCCCAAAATTTAGGTATTAAGCTGTCTTCAAATTTAGAGATTTTGACATCAGTCAGAAATAGGCCTAAAAGCAAGAAGATAAAACTTCACAATCCCGCAAAAAGAGAATAGTAAAAAATAAACAAATCCATTATAGTGTATGAAGAACGTAACAAGAATATAAAAAAAGTCATCGGAGGGAATATTTTTGGACAAATTGAAAAAAAGTTACCTTGTGAAATAGCATTGCGAATTCAGCAAAATTTGGCCGTGACCTTCTTAAAAAAAGTTCGTGAAGTACACATGCCCTTTCCCGCTTTGCAACCCCCCCCCCCTGCAGACTTTTCGTACAGTGTAAGAACATCCTGCTTTGTGAGCAAATTTTCCACAACTTGTGATAGATTTATTTTTTTAATTGTTCTTTTCCTTGTTTCTAAAATGAAGGCCAATTCTACTACAGTGAAGAGCTGTACAATAATGTCTGAAACTCCCTAAAGTCCACCAAGACTTACTCCATCCACCAATCTCTGATTTGCAGTAATATCGCTGTCTCAACCTGCTTGTAATAAGGAAATGTGTTGTTGCCCGGAATCTGTTGAATGGTGTCCTGACTGATGTCTTTTCCTGTTGAGGTTATCAAAAACATAACCAGCAAGATACTGCAAAGCAGCATTTTCAGTTTCTGTGAGGGTCTTCTTTACAGTTGGAGTCCCTTCAGCATTTTCAGATTGTTTACTCATGGCAACAATCTTGTCTGCAACATTGGTAAGCAGGAGAGTAGAACCACGATCACACAATTCAGGGATGATAAATTTTGACTTTGGAAGAATGGTGGCATAAAACCTGCAATAGAACTTTTCAAAATTTCCATTACGCTTCAGATCTTTAAATAACTCGCATATTTATAAAATTAAAGAATACTTGGTGTTCTCTTCCTGTGTCTGGTGCTTGTGGTAAACAAAACTGGACTTTGCCAATCTCCAGGAGAGAAGATGCTGGAAAACATTTTTCTTTGGAAACATCATAAAACTTTCCTGCAAAAGATCAGCAAATTGTTCCATCATAAGTTCGCAATTTTATTGAGCTTGGTTTGTTGATACGTCTTCCCCTTGTGGCTTAGGAATATCATGTTTGGTCTTTGAGTGTTGTGTGAGGCCACCTTTTGACTTACAAAATTTTCTGCATGCCTCAGATTAGTAAACACTATATTCAATCTGTAAGAGATAAAAATAATAATACATAAATTTCACTTTCAAAGCATATAAAATGCAACATTCAATAGATCAAACTTATATATGTAAGAAGCCATGCTTTTGGAAAGAATAGAAAGAAAGCAATGTGCACCGGACATGTCTGGTGCACAAGATGGTCCACTGGTGCACACACTGGTGCACAAAGTTGCGCTAACCCTGATTTTGGTGCACAAATCTTATTTACTTGTTCTGGTGCACACATATTTTTCAATCATTTTAAATCGAACAAACAAAATTTGTATTGGGCAAAAACCTTTACAAAAGTATTTTCTCAGCCCTCACCCTCACCTCACCACGCACGTCATTACACAGCCTCTTTTTCATGGATTCAGAATGCGATGCGCTAATACTGGTAGTTATGGTTACGCTCAAATCTAACAAGCAACACGTTTTTGAAGCCAAGCCCTTGGTGCAAGAAGTACTGTATTGAAAGAGTTTGTTATTTGTGGTGAGCCTGATATTTTTCATCAAACATAAAGCAGAGAAGACAAAGAGTTCTGTTCTGGACCCAAAGAAAGTGAACTTCAATCTAGGTAACTCAGAACTTGATTAGTTTAAATAGAAACTTGTATTTTACCTGTAAAAAAGCACCTTACCCCTAGCTACCTAACCAAAGCAAAACAAGGGATAAAATTAAAAATGGGCCTAACATGGGAAAAGATGCAATTACTCCTTTACTCTTACCTATCGATCGCATTACTATGTTTTTTAGTTTCCAAAAAGTTTTCAGAAATAAATATAATGCCATCAATCTGGGCTTGTGGTGTGGGGCTTGTGCTATTTACTACATGTGGTAGATATTCATGGACTAGGCCCAAATAACATGATGTACAAATGACTAACTAACTAGTCAAACAGCAACAAAGACTTAGATAAATGTTAAGACTTTTGAATTTGTTGTTGCATTTCAGAGGAACACCAAAAGTGCAGTCTCAGTCTTGAGAATGGCATCAGATTCTGAATCTTTGGACAACTTATCTTCAGTCTCATCTTCAGAATTCAGTGAAGAAGGTTCAGAGAATGAGGAGGATGCTGTTGAAGGAAGTATACATCTAGCAAAAAAGAAAAGACCCAATGTTACCAGGATGATGATGCTAATGGAGCAATACCATCTAAAAAATCTGCATCAAAGCCAAACCTTCTTAGATATTTTGCAAGCAAAGCAACACAGTTGAATGAAAACAACTCTAAAAACCTGAGGTAGCAACACAGTTGATTGAGAACAACTCTAAAAACACACTCAAGGTAACATCGAAGAAGAAACGAGATTATTCAAAATATAGGCAAGTTTGTTTGATTTGTGCAAGTAGCAATGAGAAAAATGTACGAGAAGCCCCAATTTTGTCTAGAGGGACTACCTTTCAAGTGGAGAGACATCATAAAAGAAATCACAAAGCTTTGTCATTAAAGGAGGTGTCCAGAAAAATCGTCCCAATTGATCATTTCTCTGTTCCCAAGGATGTAAGGGACATTGTATTCAAGAGTTCCAATGTTACACAGCCAAATTTTCAAACAAGTGTATAAACAATTTCACTTTAAGAAAGGTATACATCTGACCAAATATCAATAGTGAACAAAGAACAGTTGCCAGAGCCCAACGTAAGTAAAAGAACTCCTGTAAAAAAAGATCTAGAAGGTTTTGTTAACATTACAGAAAAATCTTTTGAGGAGAAAATTACATGTATGGTTGAAAAACTCAGTGCTAAAGTAGACAATATGAGCAAAGCTCAAGCTTCTTCAATAGCCTCAAGCAGTATTTCTTCAAAATTTGATGAAGAAATGAAGAATGCATACGGAAAAATGAAAGATTGGAAGAAAGTGAAGAATATTGTTGAACTGGTGAATAGTATTGATGATTTGCAGCTGTATCCACTTTCTGCTACTGATACAGATGAATTTTTTGATGGCACTGGAGCAATTCTGAGATGTGAAACATGTTTCACACTGTTTAAAGATAAGGCAGTAAGGTTAACACCTGCTAAAGCTGCTTGAAAGTGTTCAGCAGATTGCAGAAGCATTTGCACTGGAAAATATATCAAGCCAACTAAAATGGCGATGTTTATGAAAGGAGATGGTGACGAGTGGCAGAAATTGAAAAGCAATATTATGCAGCACATGATCTGTGCATCTGATGGTCAACCCCATTTCAAAGCATTATCTGCCATATCTGAAGACAGAACTCTTCAGAAGAAGCATTATCAGTCAGCCAAAACTCTACTAAAAAGTGCTTTAACATCTGTGACAGCCAAATCAGCTGCACTGCATTATGAAAACCAAGTTGCATTTGCTTTTTCAGTTGGTGTCCATGTCGGACAAACTGGACATTCTAGAAAACTTGTTCCAGATCTGGTTCGAGCTCTATTAATAGCTGTTGAAGAGAAGACAAGAGAGATCCTATCAAAATGTCTTCCGAGTACAGGCCTGCGTCCTCATTTTTATCTGGCAGTTGACAAAGCAAAAGTTAATAAAAGATCAAATCAGGCTGTCATAATTTGCCCAATGATTGATGGTGTAAAAATACCCATTATAGTTGCTGCACCAGAGGTTAATAAACCTACAGAAGATGGCAGTGTTGAAGGAGGAAGAGCAGAAGACTCAGCTTCCCAAGCCCTCGATCAGATTGCAAAAAAGTTTGGCAAAACAGCATTAGATTATCTAGTTGGTAAGTATAGTAACCCTGGCATTTTTTACAGTGCAGCTTCACTATTACTATTACAGTCACTCAACTCTTTTTTAAATCTATGTTGTGCTTTTCAGGAATATCTGCAGATGGTGATTACCAGGCAAAGGGTTTTCAAGCAATTATTAATGATAACAGTGCAAGCCCATTTGTAAAGCAAGTAAGTTGGGATTCATCTCATTGGTTAAACCTTGCAGTTACAGATGTCTGAGATGGGAGAATTGGTGGCTTATCAGAATTCTTCTCAAAATTTGTTGAACGAACAAACAAGTTCTCTGAAGCTTTGAATCGAGGAAAAGGTAAGTCATTTGCGTTGCATTTACAGAAGGCACACGTTTTCATCAGTTAATTTTTTTGACTATGAAGCTGTTGAAATGTATATTTTCTAATGAGTTGTTAATGCACATTTTATTTCAGGAAGGATTATATTGGAAGCCACTGCAAAGAAACTTGATGTCAAACCAACAGTTGCAACAACCTATTCCCAGACAAGATTTGCCAGCTCAGCTTATGTGCAATGGCAAAGACTGGTCAAGTCCTTTAAATTATTTGCCAACTCAATTAGTAATGCATCAACAAATTTAGCTGAAGAGTCAAGTCCTCTCAGATACCAAGTTCTTGGGCAGGTAAAAATGATTAAATTCCCTGATCTTGCACATTGTTTCAAAAGGGTACAATATTATTCTCGCAAAATTTTTCTGCTTCTGCACAGCACTGAAATTCTTATTGTTGACTTTAAATTCATCATTGGGAAAGTAATTGAAAAACAATGAGTGTGAAACAAAAGCAGGTGAAATAAACTAGAATTTTTTTATTCAGACACTTGTGATATTTTATTTCCTTTAGGACTTTATCACAGACCTGCTTCTGATGCATGATGTCTTCAAACCATTAGCTGAAGTCATGACAAAGCTGGAGGGTGTATCTGCGCCACCATGGAAAGCATGCCCCTTTGTACAGAAAGTGATAGGTTGGTTGGAGAATGCATCTAGAGAGTGTCATTTGGAAGGCGACATGGAATATTTTCCAAAGATGAAAGAGAATATGAAGGTCAGTTCTTGTCTATATGTGTTTTAGTTTAATTTTTGCATTTTTTTTTATTAAAAATTTTTTCATTTAATGACCCTTGTGTGAAATAGTATCATGGCGGCTCTGGCTTAAGAATGCGTTTCTCCACCATCAATATTTGACTCTCTTATTGAGCTATCCAGTAGATATCTTTGAGATAGTGTTAGAATTTGGTTGAATTGTTTATCAATCTCTTTTGGTTCATAACCCCTATTTATTTACATAATATTTTGGTTCATAACCCCTATTTACTTACATAATATTTGTATCACTATCTTACACCACAACAAATATCTGTTCTAAATAAGGGGCTATCATTCAGGACTTTCAAAAGGGGCTATCATTCGTAATGACCCCTAAACCAGTACAGACATATACTGCTAAAAGGGCCTTCCTAGAATTCAAAAGAAGAATGATGATGCACTATCACTTTAAAAGTGATTTGGATAACAACACAACAACACCCTTCAGGGTAAAATCTATATGGCAATCAGAAAAGGTTGATAATGCTAATGTTTATAAATACCTGGAAGAGGTTGAAAGAGATATCGTTGATCTCTTCTCCCAAAATCACGATGACACTCCGAATCTCAGATACGATGAAATAGAAGCTCTCAGCCAATTAAAAAATATCAATGTGAAATCTCTATATGCAAACATTCCACACCAAGAGGGCATAAATGCCTGCCTTAATGCTTTCCAACAACACTATGGAGGGGCCACCCCCCTCCCATTACAATATATCAAACATATGATGAACTATATATTGAAGCATTTAATGGCAAATTCTACCAACAGATCAGGGGGGCTGCAATGGGTAGTCCATCTGCCCCCAATTATGCAAATATATTCATGACATCTATAGAAACAAATCTTTTAAACAACGCCCCAGGTAGAAAAATACCCATAATTTGGAAACGATACATTGATGACATATTCCTGATATGGCCACACCCCCTTGAAGATCTAAAGACATTCCTTGACTACATTAACACTGCACATCATTCCATAAAATTTGAATCATCCTACTCTAAACAAAAGTTTAGTTTTTTGGACACAACTATAAATCTAAAAGAAAATGGAACTATAACTAGTTCTTTATATCAAAAACCTACAGACTCATGTGGGCTGCTCCATAGGATTCATTCCATCCATGGAGCAGCAAAACAGGAGTAATATACAGCCAAGCACTAAGATATAGAAAAGTTACAACTGATGATAATGAATTGTTTACAAAGCTTAAAACGCTAAAATGCCACTTAGTGGGCAGGGGTTATGAACCAAAAGAGACTGCAACACTATCTCAAAGAGATCTACTGGATAACTCAATAAGAGAGTCAAATATTGAAACCAGTAACGGTAGAAATCTACCCTTTATTATACAATTTGATAATAGAACTGTTAAAATTCGCAATATACTGAAAGCACATTGGCACATAATTACTGAGGATGATGAATTAAAACGTATTTGGACCAAACCACCCGTGTTGGCCCTAGAAAGACACAAAAATATTGGAGATGTTTAAACCAGGACTAAATTCACAATTGATGATAGTGATACAAATATCAGAGAATAAATATGATACAATACTCTTTACATGTTACCTATTCTGCTAGCATCATTCCTGGACGCAGGAGTGAGGGGGCACTCATATAATACAGAGCATAACAATCATAAGCCCGAAATGCTCCATATGGGAGATTGGCTGAAGAGCTAGTCTTGAATAATGGTAATATACACTGAATTCACTATATATATGTATATATATATATATATATTCACAAATATATACAACTTGTGAGAAACACTTGTTGCTTTTCACTTTCACATGATTGGGACCCAGTCCCCTCACGATACAAATTCATATGTGGACAGCCTAGTCAATTTTAGCTTAGGTTGGTACTACACCTTTATTTCTTAGCTCACAGTACGCTTTATGTGGCTGTTTATTTTTTGTCATTAAACCAATAAAGTACAGTTTCTGTGCACCGGACAGTGAAATGGTTGTCAATAACTGTGCTCCAGGGAGTGTGCACCGCGAGCGCGTGCCAACCTAGGGGTGTCCGGGGGCATGCTCTCTTGGGAAAATTTTGAACTTGAAATGTCTAGAATGGCGTAGAATTACTATTTTTGCTTACATTTAAGTATGGAGCTGACATTTTTTCTCAAATAGTCCGACTGATTACGTGCAAAAAAGAGAAAAAAAAATAAAGTTTAGTGTGCTGTGTGCTTAACCTGTTGATTGCATTGTTAAAACAATTTAAAAGAATATTACAAAAAAAAGTATCTACGCAATTAAATAATAATACTTTGATGATTGCATAAAGTCTTTAAAGTTAGACTTTCATTTGAAAACATGCATGCTTATTTTACTTTTTCTTTTTTATTTTGGCTTCTGTTGCTGGAAAGTAAGCGTTTTATCTTTAATTGGTATTAAATCTTCTAACTATAATTTAGTATGACACACGAAATCCAAAAGATCTAAAATCAGAAACAAAATATGATGAGTGATTAGTGATGAAATGAAGAACAGTTTTAACCAAGTATAATATTATATATCATGAAAGGAAGGAATAAGGTCCTTTTTCAGACTTCATGCGCTTTAATACTTTGCTTACCTTGCATGATGTCTCTGTTTTTTGCTTTAGCACTCCAACACGATGGTGAGGAAATTAAGGTGACGGCTTTTGACACAATGTGAGCTGAATTTAAAACCTTACCAGTGGCCCAGTCAAGGATGCTTCTCTCTTCTAAGGTAGAGTGTTGCTGACGGACTTGTCGTTGGGTATCCATCACACTGTAAAAACTCTCGACGATTGCTTCTGAGCCATCCATCGACAAAGCAATGTCATAGGCAGTCATGGCTACTGGTCCTGTTTTGCTATACAGGACCTCATTTGTGAAAAACAGTGATGTAATTTTGGCTTCATCAATGAAAGCAACAAAGGCTGGGTGATTTGAAAACTCAAACTCGAACAATATCTGCAGATTCACTTTACTTGCTGTTTGAGTTGCTACTGAAAGTTTTATGAAAATTGTGTCCAGATCTGAAGCTACTGCTTTTATGATATTGCTTTTGCCTTTTTTAATGAGGCAAGACAGCAGCTCGTCTTTCATTTCTTTGGTCCAAACAAGGAATTTGATGGCATCTTTCCAATTTCGAAAAACACTCTGATGACGCCTTTCATCAAAGCGCTCGTCATTCAACTCTGCAATGTGCTTCAAATTGCAAATTTCTTTAAAAAACTTCGCAAAGCTCCGTGCTTCGAAAACTTCCAAATCGCCTTCTCTGATTTTTACCCTGTTGTTTGGTAGGCTCTCTCCTGACATAAGCGTGAAGACGCTTTCAATGTCAAAGAACATTGACTTTCCTATATCATCATTGATACACCTTGCTACACGACTTTGAAGAGAAGAAGCAAATTAAATCTTTTATCTGGCTCCACACTTTCTGGATCGCGATTTACTATTGTCTGTAAAGGCAGAGAAAATAATATTTCAATGATTCTAATTTTGTCAACCAATGAAAAACATACTTACCCAAAACAATCTTCAAGGAAACCAAGTAATTTTTACAGAACATGAAAACGCAGTATTTATCTTTCTACCATAGCCCATTTTCCCTTCAACTTTTCTCAATTGCTACAGGTGACTAACCCAGGGGAAAATTCCTTTTTGTTTGAAACTCATTCTCAAGGGTGCATGGAGTGTAAGATGGTGGAGAAACGCATTCTTAAGCCAGAGCCGCCATGATACTAATTCACACAAGGGTCATTAAATGAAAAAAATTTTAATAAAAAAAAAATGCAAAAATTAAACTAAAAACATATATAGACAAGAACTGACCTTCATATTCTCTTTCATCTTTGGAAAATATTCCATGTCGCCTTCCAAATGACACTCTCTAGATGCATTCTCCAACCAACCTATCACTTTCTATACAAAGGGGCATGCTTTCCATGGTGGCACAGATACACCCTGCAGCTTTGTCATGACTTCAGCCAATGGTTTGAAGACATCATGCATCAGAAGCAGGTCTGTGATAAAGTCCTAAAGGAAATAAAATATCACAAGTGTCTGAATAAAAAAATTCTAGTTTATTTCACCTGCTTTTGTTTCACACTCATTGTTTTTCAATTACTTTCCCAATGATGAATTTAAAGTCAACAATAAGAATTTCAGTGCTGTGCAGAAGCAGAAAAATTTTGCGAGAATAATATTGTACCCTTTTGAAACAATGTGCAAGATCAGGAATTTAATCATTTTACCTGCCCAAGAACTTGGTATCTGAGAGGACTTGACTCTTCAGCTAAATTTGTTGATGCATTAATAATTGAGTTGGCAAATAATTTAAAGGACTTGACCAGTCTCTGCCATTGCACATAAGCTGAGCTGGCAAATCTTGTCTGGCAATAGGTTGTTGCAACTGTTGGTTTGACATCAAGTTTCTTTGCAGTGGCTTCCAATATACTCCTTCCTGAAATAAAATGTGCATTAACAACTCATTAGAAAATATACATTTCAACAGCTTCAAAGTCAAAAAAATTAACTGATGAAAACGTGTGCCTTCTGTAAATGCAATGCAAATGACTTACCTTTTCCTCGATTCAAAGCTTCAGAGAACTTGTTTGTTCGTTCAACAAATTTCGAGAAGAATTCTGATAAGCCACCTATTCTCCCATCTCAGACATCTGTAACTGCAAGGTTTAACCAATGAGATGAATCCCAACTTACTTGCTTTACAAATGGGCTTGCACTGTTATCATTAATAATTGCTTGAAAACCCTTTGCCTGGTAATCACCATCTGCAGATATTCCTGAAAAGCACAACATAGATTTAAAAAAGAGTTGAGTGACTGTAATAGTAATAGTAAAGCTGCACTGTAAAAAATGCCAGGGTTACTATACTTACCAACTAGATAATCTAATGCTGTTTTGCCAAACTTTTTTGCAATCTGATCGAGGGCTTGGGAAGCTGAGTCTTCTGCTCTTCCTCCTTCAACACTGCCATCTTCTGTTGGTTTATTAACCCTTGTTGCAGCAACTATAATGGGTATTTTTATACCATCAATCATTGGGCAAATTATGACAGCCTGATTTGATCTTTTATTAACTGTTGCTTTGTCAACTGCCAGATAAAAATGAGGACGTAGGCCTGTACTCGGAAGACATTTTGATAGGATCTCTCTTGTCTTCTCTTCAACAGCTATTAATAGAGCTCGAACCAGATCTGGAACAAGTTTTCTAGAATGTCCAGTTTGTCCGACATGGACACCAACTGAAAAAGCAAATGCAACTTGGTTTTCATAATGCAGTGCAGCTGATTTGGCTGTCACAGATGTTAAAGCACTTTTTGGTAGAGTTTTGGCTGACTGATAATGCTTCTTCTGAAGAGTTCTGTCTTCAAATATGGCAGATAATGCTTTGAAATGGGGTTGACCTAGACTTATTACACGAGTCGTACTATTCGCAAACAACAACCAACCTTTACCCGAACAACCACAACAACAGGTTGCTGTTTGCTTCATAGTACGACTCATAAACATAGGGGTTCAAAACCTGGCCTGTTTTGATCTGACGGCGGCAGCTGAAAATGGCGCGCGCGCAGTTCAAGGCATATCGAGCGGCAACTAATGCTGGTCTAGTCTGGCGATGAAACTGAAAGCACGAACCAATAGAAAATGGAGGCCTTAAAAGGACTTGTGGAGGACTGACTCAACTGGGCTGGGGGAAGTGAGGAAAAATGATAAAAAAGTTTGCAGCTAGCAGCTTTGCTTTGCCATTTTCACATCATGCGTTCATAATACCCAAGAATACTGTATGCTGACTGTGTTGTTGTGCTCATCATGGTGAGTTAAATCTTTTTTGTTATAGACCCTATAGTTGTTTGAACCATGACCATGGCATGACTATGTATAGATACATGTCAGAAATTATTAATATATGCCTCTTTCTTTATTCTGAGAAGACAATTTGTAGACAATTTGTTGGAAGAAAATACTTAAATTCTAAAAACATTACTCATTCAATGTGTACATCCATGAAAGAAAATCAGAATGAAGGTTTGGAATCTTTTCCCTACATCTTATAACATGTGAATAGCATATTTTATATTTTAGGACACTTGCTGAGAAATGCTTATCAGATTACAAAAAAAAATGCTGGAAGAATATCCTGTCTCTGAGAGGAAAGCTGTACTTTTTGCAGTTATGGCAAACACACACTTTAAAACAGGTGTCGAGAAAGCTATAGATGCAAAGGAGATTGTTCCATTGTTTCAGAAGAAGATGAATTACGAAAAAGAGACCAAAAGAAGCAAAGCAAATGTAACAGACTGTTGTTCTTGAATTGAAGTGTGCACTTTAGAAACTTTTTAAGTACTGAGGCTGTTGGTAGAATAGGAGACAGTACTGTGTAATAATAATAATAATAATAATAATAATAACACGAATATTTATACAGGATAGCCTATCAGCATATTGAAATGCTGTTATCTTAAGGGTCCTGTCATGAAAGTAAGAGTTAAAAATAAAAAAGAAATATATATATATACAATATATACAATATATACAATAGCTATAAAAGTGTTTTAAACTTTAAAATATAAAGGTTCTTCAACTAAAATGTTCGTTTAAAAAAGAAGTAAAAACAATCCTGGACTGAATCTTTCTAGCCTCAAGGGGTAAATCATTGAAAATTCTTCCACCAGCATAAGCTATACATTTTTGTCCAATTTTCGTTTTCATGAGTGGTAGTTTAGTAGTATAGTTGTTGTTTCTTGTACATTTTTCATGTTTGGCTTTTCGAAGTAATCCTTAAACGGGTCACAAACATTCTTTTGTAGGCAGTCGAAAACAAATTTGCAAACACTTTTCTTTATTTGATTTTCTATGTGCGGAACTCTCAAATCAGTGTTAGGTGGACATTTTGATTTGATAATGTTCATACTTCGTTTCTCAATACTACGCAAACGCTTTAATTTTGATTCTGACCATCCCAGCCCAACTGATCCACAGTACGTGAATAGGGGCATAATCATAGCATTGTAGATTACAATGGCTGTTGGTGTATCAATGGAGTTGCGAATGCGCCTGAGAAGATTAACCCTTCCTGCCGCCTTTTTGTAGGTTACATCGATATGAGTATCCAACGTCAGCGAGGGGTCTAATGTTACTCCGAGATATTTATATTCTGTTGTACAATTGATGGGTGACTCTCGACTTATGATGTTAAGCTGTCTCTCTTTGAATTTATTCAATCTCTTTGCTGTGCCAAAAAGCATAGCTTCGGTTTTCCCTTTCTTCAGATTCATGATTAACTCGTTCTTTGAAAACCAAGTGGCTAAGTTGTTAACATCTTGATTAAGATGGCTTTCAATGATGTTAATATCACTACTTGATGTAAAAATAACCGTGTCATCAGCATATGTCACAATATTTGTATGCTGCAATGATCTATGTGCATCATTAAAGTGAATTAGAAACAGAAGAGGACCGATGATGGATCCCTGTGGAACACCTGTATATACAGGGCATGAATTTGAAAATGTTTCGTTGTACTGAACAGTTTGCTTGCGATTGAATAAGTAGTCTGTTAGCCAATCTAGTTCATTATCTCTTACTCCGTAGGCTTGGAGTTTAGAGAGAAGAACAGAGTGACTAATAGTGTCAAAGGCTTTGGATAGGTCAATGAATAATGCACCTGTGAGCTGCCCTTTGTCTGCTCTCCTCCTGATATGATCTAAGAAATATATGACTGCTTGTTCTGTTGATCTTTTTGTTCTGAATCCAAACTGGTAATTAAATAGAAGCGCATTTCTTTCAAGATGGTTCATAAGCTGCTTGTGAAACAGCTTTTCCAAAATCTTCGATAAAGTTGGGAGAATCGATATGGGTCTATAGTTATCCACTTGTGAACGGGGGCCAGACTTATATACTGGAACTACTTTTGCTTCTTTCCAGTCTTCAGGCACTTTTCCCGTTTTAAAAGATAGATTTATCACGTGTGTAAGTGGCTCCGCTAAAATAGGGGCTATATCCTTCAGTAGTCCAGGAGGGAGGTTGTCAAGTCCAGTTGCCTTTTTGCGTTTGAGGATTTTTAATTCTTTGTACACATCAGTCACGCTAACTTCTTCGAGAGAGAATTTCTCTGAACATAAAGGAACAAGAATGTTTTCAGTTGGTTTCATCCAAGTAAAATCCTGCAAAGGGAAAGATTTTGACTTGAGTGAATTTGCTACATTTGAGAAGTAACTGCATAGGGTGTTCGCTATGGTTCCGTTGTCAGTTGTTTTCGATCCATTTATTTCAAAAGCCGAGCCAGCAGATGGAGCTGTTTTCTTAGTAGGGTAAAGTTTCTTGATGGTGGCCCAAAATTTTCTTGGCGACTCTGCATTTTCTTTTAGGAGGTCTTTGTGAAATCTATTTTTGCATTTTTTCACGAGGCTAGTAACACGATTACGTTGACTTTTATAGAAGAACCAGTCAATTTCTTGGTTTGACCGACGAGCCTTACGTAATAGGTTATCTCTGATATTCATCTGTCTTTTCAATTCGGGTGTTAGCCATGGACTTAGTTTTCCTTTCACTCTCTTTCTTGTCAAGGGTGCATGTTTGTTGAAAAAGAATACCAGAGTCTGTTTGAGATACAACCATGCATGATTTGCACTGGTTGCTCTGAAGACCCCCTCCAAATTTGCAGTTTTTAGGTCATCACAAAGGATATTTGGATTATAATTTGAGTAATTGCGACATGTTATTGTTTTCGATTGTAATTTTACATTGTGAATTTTGCGTGAACAACCAATCAACTCATGGTCACTCAAACCAGCCGGGATTACTTTTACTAAACTGATGTTTTGTGTTTCATTGCAGCAAATAACATCAATCAGTGTTTTTGATTCTTTAGTTATTCTCGTAGGGCTACTGATCAGTTGTTTTAAGTTAAAAGCCGAAAGTATTTCTTTTAGTTCTTTGTGATCTGATCTCTCTAGGTAGTTGCAATTAATGTCCCCAGTCAAAATACACTCTTTGTCTTCGGAAATAACCTTTGATAGCATTGATTCAAAAGTTTCATTGAAAGTTTCAGGAAGATGTTTTGACGAGTCCGGCGGGCGATAGATAACACCAATAAGAAATCCTTTTGATTTGGGAAATAAAATTTCGATCCAAATACATTCGATATTATCATCCTCAAGATCTAAACGCCTTTGAAAGGGCACCGATTGTGAAATATAAATCCCCACTCCACCTCCTTGGCCAGAAATCCTTGGTTTTCCCAGAAAATCATAGCCCATAATTTGAGCTTCAGCTTCCTCGTCAGCGCCAGGTGTGTTTCGCTAAGCGAGAGAATATGAATTCGTTGAAATCACCAAGGATATGACAAAGATTTTGTTTGTGTGTTAAAAGTCCCCGAATATTTTGATGCAGGATTTTAAGGCCTTTCCTTGCAAGTAGGTCAGTAAGCTCAGGTAACTCATACTGATCTTGATTCACCGTTACGGTTTCCCCTGTGTGGACTCCGACTTCGACAGATTTTGATAAACAAGAGCAGCAGATGGCTTCTGTCTCATTATCCATGCACTTTATATGGTGGAGCAATTTACAACTAGTACAGCTTATTCTGCTTTGATTTTTTCGCACTGCTTTCATGCAATAACCACATTTCATTGCAGGGCCAGGGCAGGTTTCGATATCGCCACACAACAGGATCAAGATCTGTACCATTAAGGTCGATTTGTTGCGAGTGGGCCTAGCCTGAAAAAGCTCATCTTGCCTGTTTATCCAAATTGACGAACAGATGTAACTTTCTTTGATGACAAAGGCTATCTCCAGCGTTGTTTAGATATATGAAGAATGAATCAGAACTGCAGAAGGCAAACTTTCTTACTTGAAAGGTTGAGAAAACCAGAGCAAAGAAACACACCACTGCACCCAACGCCATCTTGCTAAGGCTTGATGTCACATTTTTTATGAAAAAAATCACAATCTTGCTGTACTTTTTGCCAACATAGTGTTGCCAAATAGCCAGTTTTATTATACTTTTTGTAACACCAGAATTTTCAAAACTAAAATTTGAGTACTTGCTTTCTTTTTAGAATTTAGAAACTCTCTTAACCAAGGGTTTTTTGAGTTGAAAGAAACTTAGATGGATATTGACAACTACAACTTAGTACCAACTCCTCAGTGCTGAAACTTGAAATTTTTCACAGGTGACATAACACAGCACATATTTGCTTTTTTGCAGTTGCTTGATATTCTATGAATGTGTCACAACAAGTTTTGGCATTTGTATGTTTACTAATAGCTACTAATATTTACTAATAAAGAGAAAAGAAACAAAAAATTGCCAAACAAAATAAAGGCACAATTTGAGTTGTTGATAAATTTAGAAACTCTAAAGCAAGCATTTACTGTTTCAAAAAAAATCACAAATAATTGAAGAATTATATCAGACCCTAACCAACACCTAAAATTTCCAAAGTCTGCTTTAAAAGGAAAGGTATCACCTCGGAATTATTAGCCCAAAACACAGTTGAAACTGCTATAATGAAAATTGTTTTTCAAATACTTTCAGGGGTGATGAGCTCCCTGCCGAAAAGTATAACCAAATAATGAAGATAATTGCCATTGCTCTCACTCTTATAAATTCGACCACGTTGACTAATACTAACTGAAGTTTTGTGTCCAATGAAATAGCTTAGTTGAAAAGAAGATTCCATTTAATGAATGTCCTGTCCATGTCCATGCAACCAGCAAAAGACTGAGGTGATGTGAGCTTGCTTTTGTGGCCTGACAACTGCCATCACGATCACTTTTGAGTTGAGTAAAAAAATTGGAGTCATTTAGCTGCAAATGCTCCGTAATCTGATGAAATAAATCTTTGCAGTGTCTTGTCGAAGCAAAAACTAACATACTGAACATCTTTCTCTACAACAAACTTTGATATTTCTCGAATTTTATCCAGTGAAATTTTTCACACTGCCCCAAAGCAATCAAGATGGCTGCCAAATCAAACGCGCGCATCAGGCACAAAAAAAACAACGCCAGGTTGAAAACGTTGTATGCCGCTCTCCCGCCACAAATAATTAAAGGTACCCATTAGCCATGTTTGAAGAATGAGATCAGCTAAGATCAGCCTGAGATAAGCCTAAACATTGCAGCTTGCAGTGTGGATAAATCTCCACAATTGTTCCCTGTGATTCTAGCTGTTTCAGGCTTTGTTCCTGCTTTCCCCCACAATCGTCATTGATCCCCATTTAGTTTCAATTTGCTCTCGCTTGTTTGCGGTAATTTCCTTTTTTCTGAGTTGTTCCTTCATCTTCTTCAGTGATTCCCTGTTTGTTCCACCTTGTCACCTCTCGTTCTCATTTATTCCCACCGATTTCTACTTTGTTCCTTTTGTTCCCTCCGATTCCATGTTATTCCCACTTTGTTTCAGCATGCCTACAATGGTTCCATTCAGTTCCGTTTATTCCCACTCATTCCACGAGTTCCCAGCTTTTCTGTTTGTTCCAGATTTTAGCGCATGCTGGCTAATTGTTTCTTAATTTTGTTGTTCAAACTGATGCCAAATTTCGAAGACTCGGAACAACCTCTTCGATTGTTTTGATTGTATGCATTTGAATTGCAATTAAAATAATTAATCAACTCAATGATTGTTTAAATCACGGCAAGAAATGGCTTAATTTAATGATAATTTTCGATGATAAGATTTCAAGGTATCCTAAGCGTTCCCCCCTGGTAAATTCGGAACATGACGTGTACCTGCAATTTTCAAGACGGTAAATTTCTATTCAAAATTTTCATAGATTTCCGAAGGGCAAACGTCGGAGTTTACAAAGGTGGAATTTCGGTAAGAGAATTCTCGAAATTTCTTCATAATTTCCGTACATAAATTTTTGGATTCTCAAAATTATAAATGTAGCTACTTATTTGTGCATTTCACATTTATTCAATTCGTTTTGTATCATATCCTTTGTGTTTATAGTTATCATTATTGTTATTTTTATACTGACAGCTAAGCAGTCTTATGCGTCGATAGTACAAACTATGCAGAGTAATTCTATGCATGTTTGTATAAGAATACAGTCTGTAAGAATTTTTAGGCTTAAAATCGCTGAAATTTAACCCTATGTCACCTTTCATTTTTTCAATGATTAGGAATAATGTAAGAAAATTATTAGGCTCAAAATTGAATATTTTTAGAACATTCGAGGCTCGACAAAATTAAGGTATTCTTATAAAAAGTGTCTAAGTCGTGATAAGTTTCCATCTTGCTTCGACTGTATGTTCTAAACATGTTGGTGCTGTGACCAAGTTTTCTATTGATATTTTCTTGAACTTTATTGAATTTTGGACAACTGCTTTTCCAACAAATGTCCTTAGGACTATACTCTATATACAAGTAGCTTGAAGAAATCATCGCAAAATGCCACAGTTTAGCTGTCTTTAGTTTAGCACTTAAGGTCTGGGACTGGGATAAAGATATAGCAAGATATTTTACCCGAGATCCATAGCAGGTAAAAAGACAATTAACACAATCTTTCTTAATCAATCGAACAGTTAGAATGCTGAATTATAACATAGATAAAAACAAGTAGCAAACTACAACGAATTATTTCAAAATATAAGAATATAAGCTCAATTTTAATAATGAAAGCACGCATTTAAAAAAGGGTACCTTTTAGCCTACAGTATGGAAATGGAAAGTTACTTTTCAGTTCAACAATTCGTTTCTGTTTGGTTTTATATTTTACTTTCTAAGACACTCTGTAGACTTTACTCAGAGAGACTTTGAAAAGTTTGACAAATATGATAATGAGTCAATTATGAAGCTGTTAAACTATCGCGAAATAAATTTGCAGAGGCTGATTTTTTATCTAAGATGGTACACTACAGTTTGTGATCGGATGCAAAAAATGGAAATATTCAATTTATAAGAAATAAAACAGTAACAATAGATCTGTACAATAACAAGGGATACTACAAGACAAAATACACTATATCTGACGATCTTATTTTGCTCCGTTTCATATTTTCTACAATAAAAGAATCGAAGCTAACACGTCCCTTTGTAAATGAAGCCTTTTTGTGAATGAAAGAAATTGGAATGAAACGCTCTTCTTTTTCAATTATTGACCAAACAGTCATTGGGCATCTTTCGCCATAGAGTTTTTCTTTTTGATGCTTTTCAAGAAGTCCAATCTTTAGAAAGATAAGATTTCCTTCTTTCTCATTATCAATTTTCAGGCTAATTTCTATGATATCTTTAACAATAGCTGGCTGCAAACTGTTGATACTGTAGTGAAGTCTTGCAAACAAGTATTGGTCTGACGAAGCACCATTTCTGTACCTTGCTGTTCCTATTACCTCAGAGCCAAGTTTTATTCGTTCGTAGGACTTAATAAATTTTGTTTGTAGGGTCACATTCTTATGCAAAAGAGGTCATTTAAAACTAAACTCACAGATTGACTATCCGCATCTGGAAGACATGCAAGCTTAGGAACAGTTATTAATGTATATACAACCTTCCAAAGATCTTCTTCTTTGATTATATCTTTGCCTCTAATATACAATAAAGGCAAATACATAGATTCCGGGATCTTGTTCATCAACCTAAATTCATCCAATGCCGGAAGTCCTTGTCCTTCTAGCTGTTGGTAGGATGACACTACACGAATGCCATCTATAAATTTTCTCATCAGAGTTATTGTTAAAGATCGGTTATTTGTATGGTACGATCCCAATATTCCATTGTACCTTTCAAACGAAAAGGCCCAGAAGCCATAAACAGGGCCGTAATTCTCAATGCATTTTTTTTAAGTGCAGGTGAAGATGCATATTGGGAGTGCAATATTTCCTCCCATATGTCTCTTGGAATTTGCGGCAGTAGAGTAACAAGAGCTGGTGGGCATTCTCCAACTCAGCATGCTTCATATATGGCTTTAGCAATAAAGCGCATGCTCTGACGAAAATCTGCCATAAATTAAAATGAGAGGCTGGAAGGGTGTCTTTCAAGCAATAAAGTGAGAATACTAGGACCCAATTTTTCCATTCATCAGCTTTCATTGTGTTGCTTAACGACATTGATTTTGATGTTCTTCCAAGTTCACTTTTTCTTCCCACTTTGCTCATCAAAGCATCAATTTCAGATATCTTTTTTTTGTCCAAAACACCTGTCTCAACCCAAACATTGAATGCATGCTTTGCAGTGCCAAGCAGAAGATTGTGCATGGGATCAACAACATGTGCAGCTATAGGATCAAAATAAGGCAGTCTAAATAGCTCACTGTATCGAACTCCTGAAGCTGACTCAAGCTTTGACTTTTCCGTCTTCGTTTTTGCTTGAAGCAGTCTCTTTGCTAGAGCCTTATGTTCTTCGCCAGATCTTTCAACCCATTCGTCTACATCAAATCCTGAAAAGTCAGGCTTTTCACCAAAGGCTTCTCGTGGAATGTCTTCCAGCATTTGCTGCATCCTAAAGAAAACACAATATAATCAGATTATAGCAAAAACCAAACACTCTTCAAGTTAGGACTTTACATAATTTCAATACAAATTCGACTCGTTCAAACAATGTGTATTCTTACTCTTAGGTGCCTAATTGCCGTCCCCTCCGCTAATTAATTTGTTGAAAAATTTCCAACCCCTCCCGCTCTTATTAGGACCCCCCGTTTATTAAGATTTACATCAATTTTGGTGTCGATGATTTTAACTAATTTCACTTAGGCCTTCATTTTATGAAATTTCACATGTACGCTCTATTTCTTGGTTAAACACAGTGGATTGCCTTAGCCTATAAGTACTATAGAGCCAGCCCCACTGCATTTCTACAGTTTTCTGACAATCCCGTCAGAAAACTGTCAATTAGATCCTACCTTCCCCCTCTACGAACCCCAAGCTTATAAAGGTTTTCATTAACTATTGGTTTCGATTTTTTTTATTTAGTTTATTGTGACTTTCTCGGTATGAAACTTAACTTATACACTCTATTTGTTTGTTAGAACTATGGATTGCTTAAGCTTACACGCACGATAGGGTCCATTCGTACTTAGTATCAGCAGTTTTCTGGCAATGTTAGCGAAAAAAATTCCGATACCCTCCCTTATTTGGTCTCCCCCTGCCAAGTAGATCCTCAAAGCTGTTCCAGTACCCTCCTGTTCGAACACCGTCACAAATAATACAGAATATTTGGTAAATCGAATAACATTAAAACACCTGTTACACCTGATTTCGTTTATAGAATATTATTATTTTGTAGTTTGCTTGAATTAGCAATGATTATATAAAGAAACAAATGTATATCAATTTAAAAGTAAGTAACTCCACAAATCTCAAGTAGGAGTCACTGCGGCAAGTTGGGGTCGGGTATGCAGAAACATTTATGTTTTACATTACCTTTGCTTCATAGTAGCCTAAATATTTTGCTAAATTTTACTATTCACCTTTTTCTGCATTGTAAGACAAGAATCCACAACATTTTCTGGTTGCTGGCAAATCAGATGCAATACAAAGCAAGGCGAATCGGTAAAAGCCAATTTCTCTCCTTCATGCAAATTTTCTCCTTTCCAAAAGGACAATAGGTCATTTACTAGTGGCTGAAGATAACTATTAACAGTCAAATCCGGTTCTTTTGGACCTGGTATGATGCCTACAAGCAAGATGTTTTCTTTCTTGAATCTTATTTCTCTTGGTAAATTTAATATTGCGATATAAATAACACCAAGAGAATGTTCATGTCTTTCGAACGGCTGAAACCAATCAATATTTAATATGCCTGCTAGGTTTCTTTTATCAGAGAAGTAACCATTTCCATTAACATCTTTGAATTCTTTCCAAAGTCTCCCATCATGAATGTCAAAAAATCCATCAGTATTGAACTGAGGTTTCTTTAGCATTGCTTCCCTCACATCAGTTCTTTTCAGAATTCTTTGTAGAGATGTTTTTAACGGCTGATAGCAATATGTTTTAACGGATACAGGTAACTCTTCTTGCCATCGGCACTCACTACCGTTTTCATAAGTGCGTTTCCACATTCTTCCTCATCCGCTGCTGTGGATGATTTGGAAACCGAACATGGTTGCACGTTCTACTAATTGTTTTATCACCTTCTGTAACCACAGCTTGCTCATATGTGTACAGCTTGTGACATTTAGAACAAGAAATTATTTTCAAAAAATCATCCTTATCATGGCCAATGTACCTTCTGGCCTTGAAGAGCGTCGCAGGAAAATTATCAGCCAATTCGCAAAGACCACTGAATCCGGAGGTGAAATTAATCATCGTTAAAAAGTGGAAGACAATCTTTAATAGACTTTCCACACAGTTATCCGAGATAGAAAAGGTCATTTGCCAGGCAAAAATTAAATGCAGAAACACTGTTATAATATGGTTGACTGACTGTGCCTTTTCTCCGTCCTCTCTTTTGTCGAAATCTTGATAAGGATCATTTTCTTCAACCCATATTTCAGTTCCTGTATTGACCTAGAATATAAGAGGATTGAAATTATGAAATCGTGCTTGTTGAAAGTATTTTGTTGATGCAGGAAGCAGAGTACTCTTATAGGTGCGTAACTTCCGTCCCCCCACTATTTAATTTTTTGAAAAATTGCCACCCCCCACTCTTATTAGGACCCCCGCTTATTAAGATTAACAGCAATTTTGGTGTCGATGATTTTAACTTGTTTCACTTAGACCTTCTTTTTATGAAGTTTAATTTTCCCATCCAATTTGCTGGTGAACACTATGGATTGCCTTAGCCTAAAAGTACTTTAGGGCCAGTCGCACTGAATTTCTGCAGTTTTCCAACAAAGATTGTTAAATAAATTTCGACCCCCATGTTCATTCTGACCCCCATCAATTAGATCATGGCTAGAGTTCCAGCCCCCCTCGCCTTTTCCAACCCACCTCCCAGCAATTAGGCACATAAGAATACACTAGTCGAACACTTCAAAAATCAAAGAAAACCTTATTCTCAGAGAGATTACCCCTTGTTTGGAATCTGTCCTTGTCCAAACAGTGAATACCTCTTTAGTGTCTTTTACAAAACAAATAATGGCATTTTCACAACCACAGGAGTCAATTTGAATAAATATTTAAACTTTTTGCAATGAGATGATCTTTTAAACATTTTTTGCAAAGCTGAATAGTTAACGAAATTAATAACTTTGTCTAATGTCCCTGTTTCTCCGGTTGTGTTGCCCCTACCTAGTGTTCAAGATCGTGTTCAAGATTTTTATCGCAGCTTCTTTAAACACGCTGCTGCCCTTTCCATGGGTTATATTTGTTAGTTGTTGGATGAAATGAGTAAAGCTAAGAAAATAGTTTTTGATTAATTGTGATAAATCAATATTGAGGTTAATTGAGAAAACAGCAGCAAGTTTAATATCCACACTAACATCATCGTCCACAGCTTGCGAATGGCAATCGTCATCAAATTCGTCTTCATTTTCTCGTTCAAAAGGGTCCAAAACTGAAAATGAAAGCAGAAAAATTAAACTAGATGGTTGAGATGAAGGGCATAAAAAACCAATAATCCATAGTTTTATCATACAACTCGCAACCTCAAGATCCCTTATCGTAAGATTTAAGAATATCGAACAAATTTAGGATTACTCTGTGTTCCATGTTATTTTTCAGCACATTTTTGTACAAAGAAACCCCAAACCTTTAACGGTTTTTTCCATAATACACGGAGTTAATTGAAGATAATAAGATCTAACTTCTAGAGATTTGAACGACACTTTGAAAACCCAAAAATTTGAAAATTTCTCAAAATAGCACTCTCCCAACTAACCTATAAAAAGCCCACAAACAAAACTTAGCATGAGTTCGCCCTGTTTTGTTCACAAATCTATGAACAACCAGAGCGGACCCACCTGCAGAGGAGGCATACTGCAAAGAATTGACCAAGATAAATTTAATTGTGCAAACACATAGATTAGTTTGCTCCGTGGGAATAGGTAAAAATCAAGGTAAAAATCTGCTCTAAAAGGCTAACTGTATAATTATAGCTACACTCTGATGCATTGAATTTCAAACAAGTAAAAATGTAAATGGAATTGGAACTCACATTCTGAATCTTCTATTCTTTGAAATGCCTCGTAGTCATTTTCATTGCTTAATTCATCTCTCGAAGGCCTCTCAGCTATGGTTTTGAAAAAAATTACAGTTTGAAAAAAGCTGGGTTTCTACTTAAAAATGTTGTATATGTACATGCGCTTTCATTCAAATCAAAATTGAATCAGCAGTCAAGTCAAAACAGAAATTGGTTGGTGTGCAAGGCCGTACATAATGAAAAAACTTTTCTGACATAGAATAGAATGTCATACCAATGTATCCAACAATAGAAATGTCCGCCCTCATTTAAGTAGAACTTGATAGGCTGTGGATCGATGGGGGAATCAAATCAAATTGAAACATTTGTTTAAGCGGAAACCAAGCTTATGCATGTAAAACAGCAAAGATAATGTAGCGTTGGCTAATATTTCAAGTTACAAAAGGATTAAACGTCGAATATACAACTGCTGAAAATCGTACTGATATGCGATGTTTTCAAAGCTTCTCTTATTCTTCCGGTGCAAAGAAGAATTTGGCTACATTATCCCAATGAGCCTACAAGCCTAATATTTTCGTCCTGAACGGTTGTTTCTTTTATCAAACAACATCTATTTGATAAAGTCTTTTCTACCTTTTGACCATTTTCCAGATTTGAAATATAACGATTTGTGAAGATAGAACGTCGTTCTCCCCAAAAGCTGTGAACAGTGAGGGCAGTACTTGAAACTGCTATTGGATTGTTTCCCTGTAAATGAATGAATTTCTAATAAATAAATTTTCAATATTTATAAAAAGTATGAATAGTTGAAAATTTTTACATTATTATGTAGTTGATTTTTTTAAAACTACTTAAAAGGATTTTTTAGCCTCTCTATCTTATTAATTGTCACGATAAAAATAAATTAGAGAGCGACATGACCATGGCAATGTTAGCTATTTTTGGCCTTGTAATTTTATGGAGGATGGTTAACTGCTAGTACATTGAAATTTTGAATAATTTCGAAGGATCACAATTTATTTCATTTATATCAGCAATCTAAAAGAACAATAACCTCAAAGTAAACAGATAAATTTGTTAGTGTACCTAGAGCACATCGCCATTATTATTCTGGTGATTAACAATCCCCGGATTATTTCGCTGGCGTCTCGTATTTCAAAAACT
Organism: Chrysaora quinquecirrha; assembly: GCA_014526335.1. Lineage (NCBI taxonomy): Eukaryota > Metazoa > Cnidaria > Scyphozoa > Semaeostomeae > Pelagiidae > Chrysaora > Chrysaora quinquecirrha. The sequence continues at coordinate 9,118,069 of JACTAT010000010.1, forward strand.
TGCGTTTCTGTCCCCCGGGGGAGGGGGTTCTTCCAAAAGAATTGGATACATATGAGCCGCTGTGAAAGGAACGAAAGTCGAAAGGAACACCCGAATGGATATCTAAAGATCGTGAAAAAGATATCCAAGTGGATACCAAATATAGTGAATTACATAATGTCTCAGAAAAGCGGTTATAAAAGTCCATTCACTTAGAAATAACCAATTATGCCTACATAACCATCTTAAAGTTTGCCTTGTTATAGGCTTGCAATTTTTTATAGTGAAAGGTAAATGTTGTACATTTAGGAAGCGAGGTGTTTTTACAAGGTAATGGAATCAGTACGCCAACCGAGGCATGTTTCTAGGACTCTGAATCACAGAGAATTCAAAAATGGACATTATAAAACTTCTATAGAAAATAAGTCAATTTATTACGTCATGATAACCATTTAATGCTGACGTCCTCAAATGTAAAAATAGATTGCATATTTGGAAAGAAAAGATCAAACTTGATAAGATTTGTAAATATCATACATTTCATATTACATTAACCTAAGTTTTTAGAAGAAAAGTGTACACTTTGCTGACTGCAGTCCCAATATGTTCATGTCACGTGACTTTGTACCTATATATATTATCAACCATTTTCCGCCAAAAGCTGGGCAATACATCAATATTGAAAGTCAGGCTGGTTTAATCTTTTACATATCAAGCTGAAAACGTGATTAACAATAAACCTCGGGGGTGGAAAACACCCCATCCCCGCCCATATGGATTAGGGTTTTAAGAAAGTACATACGGCCAAATTCAAACGTTTGCTTATAAATAAAACTTTTAGCTACTTAGATGATCAGGATGGCTTCAGAAACCATGAAAGAATATGAAAGAAATTCGTGTAGAAGACAGTAAAATGAAAATAAAATACCTTGTTCACTTCCGTCTGCCATCCTTCTGGAAAGTTAGAAAAAACAATAAAACCTTTTTTGCTTTGATAAATGAAAACAAATTCTACAGTGATGACAAGTGCTTCCTTAAAGCGAACGGATATCATCTTTGAGTCAAACTTCATCAGCAGGGTACCCATTAAGAAAAAAACAATCCCAGCATGTTAGAACACGCGATTGCGCTGCTGGTTAGATCACGCTGCTCGGGCTCTCTATCGACTCTCTTGAGCGCCAAAATCATTCTTTAACCTCTGCAAACCGAAACCCAACGAGTTCCCACGCGTGAAGAAAAACTAAAGACGATGTCTTCGAAGTTTTATGGCAATAAAAAGAATTCAGTCACGTAAGTTTTTCTAGAATGCTTTTTATATTTCTGCTTTACCTTCTCCCCATGGCTTGATATCTAGAAATATTTTCCAGTCCTGCATAAAACTGGGATGCCTGTTTTGTGTGATACAGCTCTGCGTGAAAATGCAAGAAGCTGCACAATAGGACGGATATTATCTTTTTTATCAGCCTTTTCCGTGTTCATTTATTAAAATATCTTGAACTTATTCAAACATAATTTAACAACTTATAACCACTCTGTTCAAGGGGCAGAGATGATTCTGGAGAGAAAACCAACGAAAGGTTTAAGAGGGGATGCAAGTCCAACCAGGAAGAGGAAAGGTGAGTAAGTCTGAGAACAAAAATTAATTTCCATGTCTCTTCAGTTCAGTTCAGTTTTTAATTTTGAATCATGAACCTCATGCAATTATCTTTTTAACAAAAAAAATTGTCAAGACTGGCAAAAAATTACAACAAGAAACAAATGGATGATAATGGTTATGAAGATGATGATGATGATTATTATTATTATTATTATTATTACCATTATCCTGATGTGGATGATTATGATGATGATGACGATGATGTTTTTTATGATGTGGTGATAATGAGGATGATGGTTATCATGATAATGATGAGGATGTTTATTATGATGTGGTGATGATAATGATGATTATGATTACAATGGTGATGATTCTTTTGATTGTCGTGATGATCACGATGCTGATTATGATGATGATGATGACAATGATGATGATGATTATGATGATGATGATAATGATGTGGATGATGATTATGATGATAATGATGATGATAACGATTGTAATGATGATGTTCATGATGATGATGATGATGATCAAAATGACTATGGTGATGTGGTGATGATGAGGTTGATGGTTATCATTATAATGATGATGGTGTTTATTTTGATGACGATGATTATGATGACGATGATGATGATAATGATGATGTTGGTTATGATGATGATGATGATTATGATGTTGGTTATGATGATAATGATGATGATGATGATGATGTTTGTTATGATGTTGATGATGACGATGATGATGATTATGATGATGATGATAATGATATGAATGATGATAATGATGAAAATGATGATGATGATGATGCTGGCTATGATGATGATGATGATGATGATGACACTGATAATAATTATGTTGGTTATGATGATAACGTTGGTAATTATGATGATTATGATCAAACTATTGTGATAATTGATCACCATAATTCAAAACAATTCTTGTATATACTGTAATTAAATCAATTCGTTTACCATACTCTGAAGAAGCCTTGCTTGGCAAGGCGAAATATTAGTACTAAAACATAGTTTTCCTTCGTTTATCTTGCGACGCGGTGTTTCGACTCTTTATATGGTGATAATATTGTTAATGATAATGTGGTAAAATGGTTGATGTTAGGTAAACTAACCTTGAACAAAATATTTAAACTTGTCTATTCGTTTTTTATATTTTTTCAACCTATTTTTCAACCCAATCTTTTATTATCTCCCATCTCAGCTGTTATAAACGAATAAGTTATGCTTGAAATAACTGTTTGAAACCCTTTATTTTGCAGTTCTAAAGACATACAACAGCTTACTGGTCGCTATAAAAGAAAAGAAAAAAGGTAATATCTTAGTGCCAAATAGTTTTCATTGTCTTACACGCAACCTCGACCATCACACAGAAACGCACTTTCAAATCTAAAAGAACGCAGAAGATTTTCAGCAACGGCAACGGATTTTCATCTTCTTCATTTTATTGGGGCTTTAAAAGTTCATTACAGAGAAAGTTATTGCTGTTTGTCCGAGGTGATGGATGCTCAACCTACGACTGATGAATTGCTTAAGTTTGGGAGAACAAGCTACGTTGATTCCTGTGTCTCTCCTTAACAAAATTCTTTTATACAGCACTGCTTCAGAGGAATACATAAGTTGAGAATTGTATTTTACATGTGACGTTATTTTTTAGCGGTGCTTGCTCAAAAAAATTCATGAGTGAGAAACAAAGTGAACAATATTTGAAATGTTCGAAAGGGGTTCGAGATCGGGTAATGTGTGTTATGTAATATTGGGTACCAGGACTACTGACACCATCATAGAGAAAAAGAGGAAAACATGTTTTCAGTGTTCTTCAACGGTTGAATACCTATTTTGTTGTCGGGATTTTTGCAGGACTAACCACGTTATAACACGGGTATGAAATTGAAAATGAAAGCTCATTCTTCTGTCAAACTACAAGCTGCAATTTAGTGTTTCTAAGAATTAGCTGGTGTCCTGCCCCCTTAAATAACGCAAAGAGAAAGTCCTTCAAGAGGTCAATAAAATGTTTCGAAAAGAGACATCTATGGATATTTTCACAGGATAAAATGTTGTCAATCATGCTTTGATGGATTCTTTCTTCTTGATTGTTCAGTGATATGCATCCTAGTGATAATATGTTCAGTTTCAGTTTTCAGCACACCCCATCAGAGGCCTTGCACCACTTTGTGTTCAGTAGTCCTCTCCACTTTAGTCGATCTTTTGAATATTTTTCTGCTGTGCTGACTGGGAGCGCCGTGTCCTCTCTGATGAGGTCTGTCCATCTCTTAGGCGGTCTAAATCTACCCCGTTTTTTCCTAAAATCACCTTTCATAGCACTTTTTACCAGGCTTTCATCTGGGAGTCTACATACATGTCCAAACCAAGTTAATCTCCTTTTGCGTATCAGCGTGTCAATGTTGTATTTTGAGCCTGCCATTTGATGCAGTTTTTTAATAGAAACCATATCTGTCCGCTTTATCCCCAGGATTGCTCTTACACAGTTAATTTGGATAATATGCATATATCCAAAAACTTGTCTTTCATTTTCTTCGCAGTTTTGTTAGGCTCCCATCATTACCAAGATATTCTCAATCTGGAAACGTCTTAACGACAAGGTCAGTGAAACTATGAGTTGTACAACTGGCCAGTTTTGTAGAACTTGTGTGGGATTTTTATCAATGCAGAGGAATGAAGATGATAATTGCGTGACATATTTTATCATTAAATCGATTCATTATGTTTGACAACTAATGGAAACTCAGGGTGTAATTTCATTTTTTGATTACAGCAAATCAATTTCTATGACATCTTCTCCCAAAAGTCAGTCATTACATCCAGGAGTGAACAGGTACAAGTTACTGATGATAACAATTTCAAACCATTGAGCGTTTTGAAGCTTTAGAGGCCCTTATACACGAGAAAATTCAACCCGGGGTGAAAGTCAACCCGGGTTGAGTATATGAATTTTATTTGCGTTTACATGGCTGCATTTCAAACCGGGTTGTGTGACATAACAATGCTTAAGTCTTCTGGTGTTTCTCAATGATCAATGAAACTCAATCCCAGTTTAACAAAATTTGCGCTTACATGGTGAAAAATGAGTTTCAGCCCGGGATGAAAAAGCGAGTTGAATTCATCCGGGGTTGAGTTTCAGTCATGTAAACAGTTTCGAAAATTATAAGGGCTTTGACCACAGGCGAGTTGAAACTCATCCCGGATGAATTTCAACCCGGGTTGAGTTTTCAAATGTAAAGAGCCTCTTAATAAAACATTTTAGATAACTCGAATTTTTGTTAATATTATGTCATAAGTTAAAGATAAATTCCATATTGAGACAGATTAGCAAAAAAATTGCCCCCTTATTGTTCAGAGTAAACTAGCAACATAGCTAAGATATGGCTATCCAAGAAACGTGACAAATCTTATGTATTTTATTGGCCAGGTAAGATGCAACAGGGTAGCAATATTTTATCATTGATTCAAGGGGGTTGGCTTTTTGATTGAGGAAAATACACACCGTGCGATATTTTCAATGAACTCCAGATGAATACATTCAATACAGAAACTTACAGTTTGAGAGCAATAAAATTTTAGAAGGTCATTGTAGTAAAACATTAGCAAACTTTGGAAACGAATGCTTCTGAAAAACAGCTGAAAGCAACCAAGGAACCAAGTCTTGTCTGTATATCGCTAAGTAAAAAAGGCCACTTAAATCTTAAATGTTGTAAGGATGAAGCCTAACTGACAAAAATTACATCTTTGGTTTTCCTACAGTTATCATGATTTAGAGCCTGTACAAGCTTCAGATCTGCTTCAAGAGCATCTTTCAGAAAACAGCAGGTAAATACTTATGTTTAAGGATCTATGAATTGTAAGCCTTTTATTGAAATCTATAACTAGGCAGCTTCATCAATGCCGCTTCGAAGATACATTGCATACAAGTAAATATATAGTCAAAATTTTAGAAAGACCCAGCCAATGAAATACAGCTGAAAAACCACAAGTATTTAATTGCAATTTTTTTATGCAAAGCTTTGTATCAAATCCAAATTCTTGTCAAAGAAGATATTTGTTAGAAAGAAGGGTCAACCTAAATAACATAGAAGCAGTTGCATGTCTCGTCGCTTGGGGAAGACCCAATGTCCATTAAAGTTATATGTTGCAACAATTGATCAAGAGCAATTCCAAAACGTTCTCTTGTTCAATATTTTGTCACTATATACTAAAAGCACTTTCTTTTCCAGTTTAATCTCCTTGAACGATTCGATGCCTGCCTCAAAGGAAGAAATGGACAATAGTTTTGTCGAAATGAACAGGTTTGTGAGCATTAATATATGGATTTTTTCATCAGTGTCGCATGGGTATTTTACTAGAAGAAAGTTAATCAAAGGAACAATGGCAGCACTATGATTTGGCAATCAATTTTCTTGAGGTCGTAGATCGTAGATCATATGCATGCACATGCATATGACCTTACCAGTATAGAGACAAATAAACAAGAACATCAATTTTTTCTGTAAAAATAACCTTAAAATGTTAAGACTGGCCAGTTTTTTGGCAGTTACCTTCTATGGTTTTTTTGATTAAATTGTTTCAAATTGAAAGGTTTCGTATGAACTATAGGAACAGAGACCATGTGCACCGAAGATCAAAAGTTGGTTCTGCAGTAAAAAACAGAAAAACAAAGCTTCGAAAAATGAGAAACAAAAAGAAATTGAAGAGCCTTCTTGCATTGGCCGAAAAAGATGCAAAAATAGACAAACTTCACAACGAACTAAACTTTTGTAAACAAAAAATTAAAGCTACTAACAAGCGCAACGCTACGAGTGTTTCATCAAGGTACAGAACTTCTTCCTTCATTTCATTGTCAACAAGGCATCCTTCGAAAATGATTATTCCAAGCAACTTTCACAGATCCGAGAAAGAAGTGAATCATACTAGGGCCTCTATCATCAAATTTCTTCCTGGTATTCCAGTATTTACAAGCAGTGATGTTTCGGTAGAAGATACAAAGATAGGTGCTGGACAGTTTGGAACAATAAAAATTGCATATATTAAAAAACTGAATTTAAAAACAGCTTTAAAACTTTTAGATAGTTCCGCAGCACTAAACAATCTGTTTTAGCCGAAGCTGTTGTGTACTTGACACTAAGCGGGCATCCGAATTTTGCTTTTTGTTTTGGCATGCTGAATGACAACGGAATTTTGATTGAGTTTTTTGGAGCAATGATTGAGGGAGTTTACAAATCGCATCCTACCCTTGCAACATATTTCAACAATTTAAACAAATCTCTGAAACGGGAGAATCAAGACCTGCTGAAAAGAATATTTATTCAGCTACTAGACGCGTTCTCTTTTATGCATTCTAAAAAAATCTTGCATAATGATATCAAAGCTGATAATGTTATCATCACTGAAACAGTAAAAATTATTGATTTTGGGAAAGCAACAATGGTCACAGATCCAATAATATACCGTATTCAGGACACAAAAGAGCAAGAAATTTACAACAAAAGACACATGCACCTTGCTTACGAATTGAGAAACATTACTGGAAGCAAACAAAGTATCGCTACAGATACATATTCAATTGGTTACATGCTTAAGCACACTGCTGGTATCATATATTGTAACACACTCGTTAAATTGGGAAGACTGATGAAGCATAAAGACGTAGAATGTCGTATAACAATTGAAAATGCCGTTGATAAAATTTCCCTGATTTAAGGACATTAAAGTAATGTTTAGAAACAGCTTTCACAGTTTTATTTTTCCAAAACAATATTACATTATATTATCTAGAATATATTTCAATATATGATTATTTCTACAAGCAATAAGTTGCCACGGTCGTGCTGGCCAACACGCCAAAATCGGTTAATCTAGGGTTTAGCGGACGGTAGTTTATCTAATTTTAAAATTTGCAATTAGCTTTTTTTGTTCTAGTAAATCGTTTATGGTAACACTTAGTTAGCGCTGAATATTCTTAGTGTTACATTCTTAGATTCTTGAATTTTTGCCAGATGCCCTTTCTCAAATGTCCCATTAGTTAGAGATCCTTCAAAAAAATGCCCTAGATATGCATGTTCTTGATAAAATCTGTTATTTAATGCCATGTCAGGAAACTAAGAAATTTACAAGATTGCATCGAAGAAGGATTTCGAGATATAATCACAAAGCAGAATCAACTCGAAGAGCAGTCAGAAATGATTATGTCTCATGTTACGTCAATTGGTAAACGCATTCGTCAGCTGGAATCAAACTTCCAAGAGAAAACTGCGAGCTGCATTAAGTCCGTACCAAAATAAATTGTCTGTAAGTTACTTTTAGATTTCTTTTCTTCTTTTAAAACATTTCTTAGTTGAATGTCTACCTTGATACGACTTGCCTTGAAATATGATGAATTCCGTACTTTTGTTTTTCGTATATTTACAGACTTTTAGCCAACTTCAAAAGAAGAAGGGCATTGATGCCAAGTCTGTCAAATGAGCATGCAGTACTGTGTTTATTCAATTTCCCTGCAACTGAAACGAGTGTTTCTCTTTTCGTTTACCGTATTTCCTATAGAAAACGCCATCCTCTGATTAACGCCACCCTGTCATGAACGCCACGTTCAGTAGCTGAACATGTGTAACGAACTACGCCTCTATTAAACGCCGCCTCCTTAAAACGCCGCATCTTCAAAAGGGCTTTTAAGAGAAAACAGACCAAGTTCTCAATATTCAAATTCAAGAAGAAATGATTAATAGCTCACATTCGTCTTACTTTAACGTTAACCTGAGTTATATTTTAAGGCTTTAAGTCAATTCTTATTTTAATAATTAATCTTTTTTTAAAGAATTTTTTACTTTTGTTTCAAAATCTTTTAACAGTCATTTTTATGATTGTTTTGGGCAACGAGAATATTGTCAAAATCCTTTTTTCATTTTATAATAAGCGTCGGCCTCTATTGAATGCCGCACGTTCAAGTTACATTTTTTTAAAGAACGCTGTGGCGGTTATTAGACGATATACGGCAATTGAAAAATATGTTTTGAAAATGGAAACCCTAAACAGGTTTTAAGGTATTGCTAGTTTATTGTGACATTAGGAGCATTGGAAACTATCGTTACCAAGAATAATCGAATTTCTAGAATTGAATCTTTCGCTTAATAATTTCGTGAACTTTATATGAACACCCCTTCATTGAAGACCTGTTGAATCAAATTAGCATCTTCTTTCAAGAAATGATTCAGTAGGCCTAACTAATCCATCGCTTATTGGAGTACTATACATGGTATTATTGATGCAAAAATATGGAGAATCGCAAAGATACATATATAAAAATTGATGCACACAGTTAATGATTGACTTGCACAAACACAATTACATTGAATTTACTGCACTGGAAGTATTTCATTACTGTGTGTTATTTGTTGTATAGACCATATGAATCATGAATGGACTTCTAATGTCTTCTTTCCATCGAAATTGTAGAGAGCTGTCAAAGCGCTATATAATTTGCTTGCCGCCGAGGAACAATGGGATCTTGATGAACTGTAAGTAACAAAAATATATACTCTTTTATTCGGCATAGAATAACTTTTCTTTTGGTTATATACTTTTGCTACAAAGTTTGGAGAGAGATGTAGCTACACGATACTGAATAAACTCAATTGAATGAAAGAGGAATTCATAGCTACAATATAAGTCTCAAAGACTTATGGGGATGACTAGTGTGAAGTTGATTAATTTTCTATCTTGAATTGATATATTTATTGAGTTGTTTTTTACCTTCAACGATATTTGTCTTTAAGGTTTATGTTTAAGACAACAAAAAATAACAGCGCAGTTTATTAATGATGTGGGCTTACAAGTGAAGGAGAAATTCAATAAAGAAGTAATTCACAGTGAGTAGCAATTGCTTTCATTTCAAAAACTTGACCTTTGGAAACAAGGTGCTGTATTTTTCATCTTGCTAATCACAAAGAAAGTATAATTTATTGTTGTTTATAGTGACTTGACGCTTCATGCTTGCTTTGGTGTTTTGATGCCAAGACAAAGTTTTCAGTATAAGTGTCTTGAAATTGCAACATATCAAGAGTATGCAGAAGTCGATGTACCTTTTTATTTCTGCCTTTAGAAATAAGACACTTTTGTTTATACTTCAGTTTAAAAACAGCAAACAGAATAAGTTTAATGGAAATTGTTCAAATATACTAACTACCCATAAAACAAGTAATATTAAGAATAATACTTTAAAACTGCAAGTCTGCTAGCTTCTTCTGTTCCTGGCTAGAATTGAATAATAAACTAGCATTGGTGTGTCGCTTTTCAGCACTGTAGGTTTTTCATTGGCAAATTCATGTATCAATATCTAAAATTTTGCTTTTAGATGCTTGTCATACGTATTTTAAAGGCTTGAGGAAGGAGCATTTGAGTCGCCTTGAGACCCTTCTCGGCATGCAGAAATCTCGAAATCTAAAAAAATGCGTTCTCGACGTCAAAGAGTGAGTAAAAGCCGCACATTGTCTTTACGATTCCTACATCTGCATTCTGTTAAAAAAACGTAAGGCCTTAAGCCAGGGCTACATACCTTATACTCAAGAAACTTATCTTAACCACTGGATTATTGAAGTTTATAACAATTTCCCCCTTCAAAGCAATGATTTGTTTTTGTTTGACGAGAAACTTTCGATTTTACCTTTTTCCAACCATAAGCAGATACCCAATTTATAGGGCCTTGGGAGGCAGCTACCCCCTTCCACTTGAAAGTCACAGGGAAAATTGCAAATTTGGAACAAAATTTTTTCTGCAGTAAGGTCAATAATTAAAGAATATCGTCTTTACAGGAGCTTTAGTCTTCCGAGTCTTTTGGCATGATTTTTACCTTTAACACAGGCATAATCAAAGCATTTTGCTCCGTATAATAATTTATTTGTCGTCTTTTTTAACTTGACGGAAAGAATTCAAATAAAATTTCTTAAGAGGTGTAAATTGAAATGTTAGAATCTGGAAGAAAGTAAAATCGAAATATTATCCGGGATATTTATACTTTGATAATAGATATTTTATCTAGATTCTAGATTTTTCTTTGCCCAATTAAATTGCACAAATTCTTGAAATTATGTTTTATTTTCCTGCACCTAAGATATAGATTTGACTTGTTTTGTTATAACAATTTTGTTAATATGAAATATTTTCATTTTTCAGCTTTTCGAATCACGCAGTCGACACGTTTGTCCTGAAGAAAATGATATTTGGAGCTGTGTCACACAGGAACTAATGTCTGACGAAGAAGACATGGGGGATTCTCTGAAAGTCAAGACGCCTGTGTGGAGAGGAGCAGAGCTCTCAGCACTTGTAAAAGACCTGGATCGGCGCATTGACGAAGCAAATGCTGCAGATGGAAGACAGGTGTTAAGGAAAAAAAGGGTTGTTGGAGAATCCCCGATGAAACGAAGGCCACTTAAAAAATATAAATTTGGCCTTGTAGACGAAGAACTGTCGTCAACAAATAATGACGAAGAATGATTTATTTACTTTATATTATGCGTTTCAGTTTGAAGAAATTATTTGTCATTGTCTGTTTATTCCGTTACTGTCTGCCGCAGGTTTGCGATCATATCAATGAGACTCAAGCTCTGTTTAGTACATCATGTTTGCACATTTTATCCAAAAAATAGTACAAACAATAACTTAGCTTTCAAACCCCGTTAATACTTGTTACCATGCATTTTGAGCTAATTTTGTGCAAAGGAATTATTAATATAGAAATACTGTATTAAACAATCAAATAAAGCAGAGAAAATAAGTTTCCTCAAATAAATTTAAGTGAAATGGGCAGTTTAATTGACATTTTTCTTCAACACGCCTGATTTCGCATTTTAAAATTTATTGCCAATTTTCCTATAGAATATGCATCGGAAATTAAAATGCGAAAAAAGTTCCTCTTAAATAAATGCATGTGAAATGCAAAGTTTGCCTGAGATTTCCCTTCTCGGTAAATGTCCGTTTTCTGCTAGGTAAACTATCAGTAAACGGAAATGTTCCTTTAGTCAAAATTTAGCCTAAGAGTTATGTTGGGTAAATGACAAATTTTCAACGCTGGAATTTACCTGAAATCGTTCATTTTCTTTCCATTTTATTCTCATTTTCTAGGGCAAAATTACATCATTTTTTGCCGTGAATTGTGTGCACAGAGAATAGAAATTCCGATCTTATTGTTACAACATTCCTGATTCCTAGGTAGGTATATTTCATCCGGTTTGCCGAAAACCCCTAAATCATGTTTGAATTCTTCAAACATAAAAATGAACCAATCAGAGAGCAGCATTCTGAAATACTGCTCTCTGATTGGAGAGCCAAAAAGTTGGCTCCATTCAAGCGGAATAGGCCAGGTTTTGAAACTCAAATTTTATGAGTCCCACTCTGAGGAAACAGCTGTATGTTGTTGTTGTTGTTAGAAGCTGTTTCCGAAAGAGTGGGAGGAAGGTAATAAGTCTAGGGTTGACCATCAGATGCACAGATCATGTGCTGCATAATATTGCTTTTCAATTTCTGCCACTCGTCACCATCTCCTTTCATAAACATCGCCATTTTAGATGGCTTGATATATTTTCCAGTGCAAATGCTTCTGCAATCTGCTGAACACTTTCAAGCAGCTTTAGCAGGTGTTAACCTTACTGCCTTATCTTTAAACAGTGTGAAACATGTTTCACATCTCAGAATTGCTCCAGTGCCATCAAAAAATTCATCTGTATCAGTAGCAGAAAGTGGATACAGCTGCAAATCATCAATATTATTCACCAGTTCAACAATATCCTTCACTTTCTTCCAATCTTTCATTTTTCCGTATGCATTCTTCATTTCTTCATCAAATTTTGAAGAAATACTGCTTGAGGCTATTGAAGAAGCTTGAGCTTTGCTCATATTGTCTACTTTAGCACTGAGTTTTTCAACCATACTTGTAATTTTCTCCTCAAAAGATTGTGCTGTAATGTTAACAAAACCTTCTAGATCTTTAAAGTAAAGGGAGCTACCCAACATATGTTCGCATCCTTAACAAAGCAGGCTATAAAAAACTGCAGCCACGGAAAAAAGGCTTGCTATCAAGCAAAAAATGCAAGAGGAAAGCATTTGCAAGGAAATCACTGAAGGAACGAGATGATACATTTTGGACACATGATGTGGCTTTGTATCTGGACGCTGTATCATTTGTGCATAAGTACAATCCTTTTCGAGAGGCATCGAAACCCAAAGGAAGAGTTTATCGAAAACCAAGCGAGGGGCTGACATATACAACAACTGGATCAAAAGATCTTCCAGGTGGTAGACACGTTCATGTTGTTGTGGCGATCTCCTATAATCGAGGTGTTGTACTTGCTGAACCGTACGAGAAAATGAGTGGCAACTTTTTCGTGACATTTATAAGAAATAAGCTGCCACATGCTTTTGCTGATGCGGAGGTGACTTCGAGAAGAAGTAGGTTGGCAAAGATGTTTGTGATGGACAACGACCTGTGTCAGAATAGCAAGGCTGCAAGGGAGACACTGCAAGAAATTGGTGGGACTGTTGTGAATATACCAGCAAGGTTGCCTGCCCTGAACCCTATAGAGAACGTTTTTCATAATGTGAAACGAACGTTATACAAGCAAGCCATGGTAAGGAGGATCACCAAAGAATCATACGAGGAATTCTCTTGTAGAATTATGGAGACAATGTTCTCTTTTGACGGTGAACTGATAAAAGGAACAATCGCTACTATGCCAAAAAGACTCAAATGCATTGTTGCATCAGACGGCAATAGAACAAGATGTTTATGTAATGCACAGAGTAATAGTATGCAATTCCTAGTATGTATTCTCAATCGTTGTTTACAATTTTGTTTGCTAATTTTCTTGTTGAAATATGAATGTCTTGTTACTATGATATTTAAAAGCTTTGCTCTTACTTTCAAGACAGCTCCATTAAAGTATTTGATACCTGAATTACCTTCGCCATTGTTATGCTTTGTCTCCATGGCTTTATGCAGAAATACATAGCGACGAATTGAATGCCTTTTGCAAGAGCAATGCGATCAGCATTGCTAGTTTTATGACAGCCAACAGTGGCCACATCGGTAACCACATATTTCTGGCCGAAGTTTTCGTACATTTCCTCCACTACATGAAAGTTAGAATTCTCTAAATGAATTGCAAGGTTCCGAAGTCCTTCAAAGTAACTTTTCCATTACCCTATCCTTATGAATATATCGGAAAATGCACTGCTCATGCGAAAACCTCCACGATGGCCAAAAAGATATGAAAGATAAGCTAGATTCATAAAACATCTTTCAATAACAAGTGGACACCGTTAGAATAATCTGTTATATTTTAACAACAAAAGAACATTTACAAGACATCATGTATCAAAAGTTATAGTTTTCCTTGTCGGAATAATTCCAATCAATTGATACAGATAATTTTGTTAGTCGCAGCTAAGAGAGTTTACTGCACAAAAGTCTTCAGTGAAACGGTAACCGTGGACAGCGTGAGGATAATACTACTGCTCAAACAATCGCAGCCTATTTCTCGCGACAATCTACCTAGTCACTTTTGGGGTGTCCCACGATTACTTTGCAGTGTTAAATCTTGAAGAAACTATATAACAACGATTAACATCAATTTCCCAGCTGTCGGCGAGGTTTTCTGTACTAGTGACAGACACCTGGGGCTAACTCATAAGCTTAACACTGCCATAGAACCACTGCGAGTGCCAAGGTTTTATGTATGACGTCATGTATCTTAAAATAGATTCATAAAGTAACTGCAAATGCCACATTTCTCGTCACTGACATCAATTTATTCAGATAACCACAAACTCCATCGACGTCCTCCGTCCATTCCATTCTCCTGTTTCCAATTGCCTCAGACAATCCCTCCCAAAAAACGTTGGAGCGGGGCAAAATTTCGTAATTACAGCATAAGAAACTGAGCTACAAATGCCATCTCAATTTCACAGTTCTGCATCTCCCCTCTTCCCCCCCTTCCCCCTGTACAATGTTGATTTTTGTAGACACAACAGTGAGCTATGATATTGCAGCCACGTTTTTGCCAGCAGCAACAGAGTTTTAGAGTAAATCAACATTTTATCAGGGGGAGGGGTAGTTGGAGCGGAGAAAGTATGGAAAATTAAGGTAGCGTTCCAACTATTTTGGCAAGGATTGTACATGGTCGTTTTGAGAAAAGGCAATGTACGAAAAAGAAAAGTATGGCTGAATGATGGCAAAAGCCAGTCGGAATAAAAAACAATGAAGTACACCTTGGAAGCAATTGATAGTACTTTAGCTCGATAGTAATACTTTGTAATTGATTTGGGACTATACGAGAATATATATACCAAACCACTTGCATACAAAAATTCATATACCAAGAAATGTACAATACAACGCTATATATCCAAAAAAAATTTCAATACACAGAAAACAATATACACATTTTTTTATGAAGCACCTGACTAGAGAAGTTCAGTGAATGTATTCAGCCGCACCATTACAAAACAGGAAGCACCTCCACATCTCTAGCCTGCGCCCAGACTCAAACTGATCAAATCAGTAGAGTCTGCGCAACATTGTCCAAAAGCTTGTTCTGCTGACTCAGCAACCTCGTTTTCATTTAAACCGCATGCGTTGCTCCGAAGGAAGTCCATGCCGTGAACGCTCCACTCGGCCTGTTCATTTCCTTGTGGCGTGGCTTGGATTTACTTTGTAGCTTGGTGTCCTGCTAGATACTTGTGAAAAATAATAAAGTAAGTCATGTCGTGCGTTATTTGTTTCACTGAGTTCACGAAAAACAGTCTTGGGACTTTAATTTAGTGGATTGAAAGGGCGACTTCGATGTCAGGAAAGCTTTACAGTGCCTGAACTTCGTTGTTGAAATACGGCCTACTACCGACGATGCAGAGCGTGCATTCGGCATTTGAAACGATTGCACACTGCTCGCTTGAAAGTGGAAGAAATAGAAGCAGATATAGAGCAGAAATACACATCTGGGGCAATGAAAGGATTGCTGTTAAATCAAAGACCGCAAAAAGACTGCTGGCTTTTGAAGAAGAGCATTCTGATTCTGCCAGTGTGAAGCACCCATTTGTACCAGTACCTTAAGTTGCTGTCATCAGTGTCAGTAGCAAGGACAGTGCAGTGACCCCAGACAATATCATTGATAGATCATCTGTGCCATTGAGTCCAATGGTGAGTCGAAGCCAAGTTATTGCTACACCTGCAAAGAGGGTTACTGTCAAGACGAATGGCTCACCCTATATCTGCTAGCACACCAGCTAAAAGAAGCAAATCTGATCCTTGTAGTCCAGTAGTGGAAGGGGGAGTATCACCACCCAGCGAGGGAGTTTTTGCGAGTAGTTGCATTTGGTCAATTCGGGGCAGTAGATTCCAAATTTCGATGTTATTCAGTCATATCAGGGGGCGTTTTCGAGTTATGGGGGCATTTGCCCCCAAAAACGAGGATAACACTTAAGATACAATAAAACGTCTAGATAATTATATATTCAATTAAAAAAACTTCAATAACCGTCTAAAATGGCTACATTAATATATTTATATAATTTAAGATGCAACCAACCTTGCCCCCATCTATTGTTATTGTGCCCCCAGTGCCCCCAAAAGGGAACTTGTGGCAAATACAGATAAAGATGCCGAAAAAATGCAATACTTGGGTCAATTCAATGCGTAGATTCCAAATTTTTAGGTGATTTGTTCATAACGGGTTCCCTTTACAAGAAATGGGGACAATTATCCCTACATGGGGGGGTATTTTTCCCACAAACAACGCCGTCCTTCCAATATCAAAAATTTAAAGATAACCATATCCTGTAATCAATTCAAAAAACGTAAATAACAGTTTAAAATGATCATATTAATATGCTTACGACTTTATTTTTTAGAAACCCTGGCCCCATTGATTGTTATAGCGCTGCACCAAAAACGGGTCTTTGGTAAATACTTGGCAGTTCATGTAATTACGGGGTGGTGCAAAGAATTGAAGCTGCACAGGCTGAGTTGGTTCAAAAATTGGCATCACAGAATTACCCACCCCCATTTTTCCAGTATCACAACGAAGTTCAGTGCTTACATTCTTCTGGTGGGACAATTTTGACTGTAAAAGGAGACAATGGAAGGGAGTATTCATACCTGCCATGGAGTCGCATTCCAAGAGAAATCGAAAGATTCTGTAAATCGAGATGACCTGCAATTAGCAATTCCTGACTCTGTTCGTAAAACAGTCGACGTTCTGGAGCACGAGTTACCAACGGTATCTATAAAGCCTCATAAAGAGCCTATATTGTTGGCATTACCAGATTGCGAGCACCAGATTAAAAGAAGGAGTTCTACTCACGGTTCTACTCGATTGCTTTTCTTATGGAAACTCTTGCGCATTGCACATAGCCTTAAAGATCAATCGATATCTCGTTGTGACTGCATCATTCTCATTTTTTGAACAGAGCACGGTATACCCACTCTCTTGACATTCTTGCCACCAATCCCCAGACCAATAACTGACTACAGCACTGTCGCTGAATGTATTTTCCAGTCACAGAATCTATCTAAAGCAGCCAATATGGCTAAAGCAACGCTGTTTGGAAGGAGAACTCGAGAAACCCCCCAATTTTGGATGAACTATGTGAATGCAGTGGACCGGCAGCACAAACTTCATTACGCTGTTAATATAAATGACTTCGACTGTCGACTTCAGCGCTGGAAGGATTCAATAGCAGTTTTTTTTTCAACTAATGAGCAAATATATTCATGATACGGGTCGTACTACTGCCGTCAACTACAATGCATAGAAGAGACGCACCCAGGTGCAAAGTTAGAGTTGGAAGAGAAGGGTCTGTACATGTGCCGTAATACCTCAAATATCAGACAGTCAATTGATGGAGCAGAGGAGCACACCTTTATGAGAAACTCTAAAACTGCTGGTGGCATTAAGAACTTCACGACTCAAACAAGTACATATAACAAATGGGTACTTTCAAAGCCCATTGCAGCACAGTATGTTAATGTCCTCAAAGCCGAAACTGGTCTTGACAAAACATCATTGAATCAAAGTCTGAGATACAGAAAATTATCAAAGTATTGAAAGAAGATTTTATAATTCCATTCAGCGATGATCTGGATTCCAGGAAATTGTTCAATTTAGCGTCAGGATGTCCTGTGGGAGATGATATTGCAGACTGCCTTCTAAAGGTTGAAGAGCGTGGTGCCCAATTGAGGGATGAATTCTATATTCGAATGGATCCTAGCAAAAAAGAAAGGCAGCGCTTTTTTGATCCAATCAAGCGTGTACCTTGGAAAGTTTTGCTGACTAAATTTCATAAATGAGAACGATGCAGTCACAACGAGATATCGATTGATCTTTAAGGCTATGTGCAATGCGCAAGAGTTTCCATAAGAAAAGCAATCGAGTAGAACCGTGAGTAGAACTCCTTCTTTTAATCTGGTGCTCGCAATCTGGTAATGCCAACAATATAGGCTCTTTATGAGGCTTTATAGATACCGTTGGTAACTCGTGCTCTAGAACGTCGACTGTTTTACGAACAGAGTCAGGAATTGCTAATTGCAGGTCATCTCGATTTACAGAATCTTTCGATTTCTCTTGGAATGCGACTCCATGGCAAGTATGAATACTCCTTTCCATTGTCTCCTTTTTACAGTCAAAATTGTCCCACCAGAAGAATGTAAGCACTGAACTTCGTTGTGATACTGGAAAAATGGGGGTGGGTAATTCTGTGATGCCAATTTTTGAACCAACTCAGCCTGTGCAGCTTCAATTCTTTGCACCACCCCGTAATTACATGAACTGCCAAGTATTTACCAAAGACCCGTTTTTGGTGCAGCGCTATAACAATCAATGGGGCCAGGGTTTCTAAAAAATAAAGCCGTCAGCATATTAATATGATCATTTTAAACTGTTATTTACGTTGTTTGAATTGATTACAGGATATGGTTATCTTTAAATTTTTGATATTGGAAGGACGGCGTTGTTTGTGGGAAAAATACCCCCATGTAGGGATAATTGCCCCCATTTCTTGTAAAGGGAACCCGTTATGAACAAATCACCTAAAAATTTGGAATCGACGCATTGAATTGACCCAAGTATTGCATTTTTTCGGCATCTTTATCTGTATTTGCCACAAGTTCCCTTTTGGGGGCACTGGGGGCACAATAACAATAAATGGGGACAAGGTTTGTTGCATCTAAAATTATATGAATATATTAATGTAGCCATTTAAGACGGTTAGTGAAGTTGTTTTAATTGAATATATAGTTATCTAGACGTTTTATTATATCCTACGTGTTATCCTCGTTTTTGGGGGCAAATGCCCCCATAACTCGAAAATGCCCCCTGATATGACTGAATAACATCGAGATTTGGAATCTACACCCCCAAATTGACCACATGCAACTAGTCGCAAAAACTCCCTCGCTGGGTGGTGATACTCCCCTTCCACTACTGGACTATTGGGTTGATGACTGCAAATCAAGGGCATCTGTAACGGTTGTTTGGCAGTCTGTTATAAAACAAAAACAGCTTCCAGATGATCTTACAGCAGTTGGTGCAATGCTATGAAGAGGAACCTACAAGCAAATAGTTACTTCTGTTTGGAAACATCAGACATTGCGTGGTTTCCTCATAGAAATTTTTCTGAAAGAGATCTACAAGGAATGCCAGCAGCTTTGTCAATTGAAAGAAAAGCCTGACAACTCTAAACAAGCCATCAAAGTTTTAGAGCACTGCCCAGACAAGAAACGAACCTCCCTGAAGCCAACCTGTCTGCGTTTAACAAGCAAGGAAGACATAACCAGGTTAAACCTAGAAGAATTCGATGCAATAACTTTTTATAGAAACAGGGTGATATTAAATTAAAGAATTGTTGTCTCATGGCCCAGTATCTACCTTTGCCAATTTTCAAGTGCAAAGTATGGAAATTGCAAAAAGTACTATGCGAGTTGCTGTTAAAATTATGCTTGGGGGCTTTCCAAGCTTGATTTATGTCCATTTGTTTGTATCAACTAGAATGTACTATCATGTTATGCATTTTCCATGTTTTGTTTGATACTAATGTAATACTGTTCACAGTACAAAAACTAGCCTGGATGTGATCTAGATTTACTAAGGTCACAGCTCGGTTTATGTTTGCTAACATTTACAGATGTTCTTGGTCTAAAAGAAACAACGGTCCAAACCAAGACCTAGGCTACTTTTTATAATGAACAATACTATAGGTATGAAATTTTCTGAAATTAAATGTTAAAAGCCTGGTAATGTTTCTACATAATTAAGATTTCTTTTAAAATAATGTAAACTGTTAGTTAATTTAAGTAGATATATTAAGTAGATTATCCTTAGATATATTCCAAGTGCTCTTTTCAGTATATATGCAATGCATTCTACAGGTAGGTAACTAGAGAGTTTATTTACTTTACTTTCAAAATATCATTATTGTTGTAACTAATTTCAGTTTGTAACAATTATGTAATATTTAAAATTGCAAATGCTAGTTAAGGTGTCTGAGTCATGCCACCTTACCAACACTTCTAGTGTAACATATATCAACATCTTGGTGAGGGTTGTGAGAAAAATAATCCCATCCATTATACAATTTAGTGGGCTCATCTGAAAGTTTTGGATATATGAACTGAGTTGGTTGGCAAGCTGGCTTGATTGACTCGCTGCTTTTAAACAAGAATTAATGTATCCAATTAAGGTAAGAAAATGGAGGCATGTGCGAGAAATCCTGTCTTGAGGCAGTCAAGTCTGCCTCTGGTTCTGTAGGTCGTGGGGATGAAATTTTCAGGGGCTATAATTATGAACTATTGTACACTATTCGAAACCCCATGTACTGCTGCCTTCATATTCTTACCTTAAAGTTCTTGAAATATTTCAAATAAATCCTAAAATACACTTTGAAGGATTTGAAATGGTTTTAAATTACATGCTGGTAAACATACATAGTTCCACTGAAAAGCTGATCCCAGTAAGAAAGTTTCTGACAAGTCATTCCAGAATCAAATATTCATATTTGAAGCGTGTCTGCTAAATGCCATCAAGCCAACAGTTCACTTAGCTGCCCATCTTTAAAGCTGCAGTTGTGTAGCTTTGTGTTAAGAAATAAAGATTGCTCGTTTGCTTTCTAATATTACATGTACTGCATTACAGGCAACAATGGGATTTTTTGTGTGAGCATAGTCAATAGTGTGAATCATTGGAGCAGAATTCTATTCAGTTGTCCTCAGATCTTTTACTATCTTTTTCCTCTAAATAATCTTGAGCGATCGGGATGGATTGAAAAATCAGGGACTTTCCATATCGAGTAGGAGCACTGAAATACAGATGTTTTCCATGAAAAACGCCTCGTAGAGCCTTCAGCTGGTCTTCAAAGAGCGTTCCGACACCAAAGATAGATCTTATGTGGTGCAAACTTTGATCCACAAGATTACCGCGCGCAAACACAACAAAATCTCATGCGGCCGGTCAAAGAAGAAAACAATAGCACGTTGGGATTGACCAATCATATCGCCTGCCAAAAAATTGGCAGGTGATTTGATTGGTATAGTAGACAAAAGAAACAAAAATGAATTGAAGAAGTCATGAAACGAAAAAGAGGCCATAACAAGCTTTTGGACGTAGTTGCGCAGACTCTACTGATTTGATCAGCTTGAGTCTGGGCGCAGGCTACACATCTCAACAAATTTTCACTTTGCCTGCCTAAAATACTAACTTTACTAAAACGTGACACTAGCAAAAACAATGTGACATCTTATTGAAAACTAAATCAAGTGTATCTTTAAATTCAATTTAATTCAATTCAAATTCAATTCAAATTTATTTACAGAGCTTATCAATGCTTGGGTCGCTAAATTAAAGTTTTAAAAGTAACATCAGCATCAATTTATATAAGCTACAATAATCAATTACAGCTTTCATACAAATCAGTTACATAGCATATAAAAAAACCAATATGAGCTCCTAATTTAGACAAATCAGCTCCATTGTCAATTTCATACATAAATTCTTTTTTTTACTTTAGTATTTTTTTTATTTTTTTTTTACCAAGCAGGATCTGACAATGATATTGTAAAACAATGCACAACATAGAAATATGTATAATAGAAGAATAATCAAGGATCTAACAGCTAATTTAAGTTAAATTTTTTATATAGCAATGAAATAATAAACAAAATCTTATATTTATTCTTATATAGTCTTATTTAGTCAAATATTTATTAAGTATCAGGTTTTAAACCATAAAGAAGCAAAAAAAGAATGGTTTCATACCTGGGAAAATTGTGTAAGACACTTTTTGATGCATTTATTTATGAGTACTTCTGTCCATTCTCTCTTGTGACGAGCAACCTTTGAGAGTTTTGATGTTGGATCTCCAGACTTACCTGACAGATTTCAACATGGAAAACAAGAAAAATGGATATCTTATTTTCTAGCTGTTCAATAAATCATATTTATCTGGTATAGAGACAGTACTACTTTTCTCTCTGCTGTTTCTCTGGCTGGCACCAGTAGTGTTTGTTGAGGTGTTTCCTCACTAGGTTCATCTGCAGTCTGAAATGTGGTGTCAAGATCCATTCCTAAAACGTAAAATCAAACACTGCAATACATACATCTGGAATCATTCCTGCCAACACATGGAACTCATACGTGGAAAAATTTAAGATAATTTAGGGTATATCTGTTATATGTTTGGGACTGGTAGGAGAACTTTTATCTATAAGGTACAAGGCTTAGGATTTGTATACTAACCCCCATAAACCCTTTACCTCTGCGGAAGAAATGTTCCATTCTATTGTAATAATGTAACTCCTCATATTATGACTTTTGGAATTCTATTGTCTGATGCTTGATTTATCCATTTACGGTATTAAACACATAGGTGTAGTGAATAATCTTTTTATTTACTAAATACACTTATGAGATGTGAACAAGCTTCTCTTGAATTTTTGTTCTAGTGATAAGGAAATACAGCAATGTTTTATATGTACATACATGATTATCATTTTTTCGCTGTACCTAATTTCTTTCCTTATATGTGAAGCTGTATTTGCATTTTTAAATCAACTTAAAAGCTTATAGAAAGTCTTAAACATTTTAGGAGTCCTTGCAATTTGCATATAAATACCTCAATGAGCTGGACATAATCGTGCTTGAATACCCTAACAAGAATATGTGATGAATTGTGATGATGACTCTATATTGTAATGTAAAATGAGAGCTTTAGGATCTACAATGATCGTTGTAGCAAAGCTATCACATTGGAGTTTGCAATTTAGAAAACCCATATGGAGGTAACAAAAGGTGTATGTTTATTTATTGTTTCCTCCTCATTTCCCACTGTGTTTTTTAACTTCAGTCCAAATCCAATGTTAGAAATGTGGTTTTCACCCAAATTCCTCTGCCCAATAAATATAAAACGGTGAGATATGGATCAGCATTGTAACAATTTATATGCAGAGAATTGCCTTTCGGTAAACTCTTCTACTTCTAGGTGTCAGCTTCTTTAAAGTTCTTATGCGATCCTAGCATATCTTCTGTAGAAAGAAAAAAGATAATCACAAAAAGTTCATAAAAAAGAAATGCATGTGACTTGTTGCCTAAAACATAGCATCATCCTTTACTTCTTAGCCTATCCAGTTCCACAGATTTGAATGGTACTGTGATGCTTTCCATGGCGTTTCTTGTTTTCAGTCCACCACCAGCTAAATGGAAGAT
This sequence comes from Chrysaora quinquecirrha, assembly GCA_014526335.1. Classification (NCBI taxonomy): domain Eukaryota; kingdom Metazoa; phylum Cnidaria; class Scyphozoa; order Semaeostomeae; family Pelagiidae; genus Chrysaora; species Chrysaora quinquecirrha. The sequence continues at coordinate 9,141,408 of JACTAT010000010.1, forward strand.
ACACATTTCCATTTACATCTAATTTTCATGTTTTTATAGTGCTTTTAATGAAACAGAGCTGGTTTTAAGATGGAGAATATTAAGGTCTTACTATTGGCAGTAACAATTGCAAACACGAAAGTGTAGCACTCCTATGGCAAGGGAAGGTCACCAAAATCAGATAAACCCAGTTTTTTGCAGAAAACCCAGTTTTTCTCAGAAAAACCTGGTTTATGGGCAGAAAAACCTGGTTGATCTGAGAAAAACTAGTTTTTTCTACAAATGGTGACATTTTGTTGAAAAACTGGGTTTCTCAGAAAAACCAAGCTTTTCAGATAAACTGGGTTTTTCAGAAAAACACAGTTTTCCTTAGCTGCTGGAGCACTACAGAAATTTAGTTTATATGATTTCGGTGATTTCCTTCTGACCAACGACAACCTATTCCAGTCAAGACCGACAACTTATAAAATTGAATTTTATATGACGAGATTGACTAGTGTCATCTCCTGTGTGCTTTGTTCCTAGTTGTTAGCCCATAATTCGTTCCCAGTGAAACAGAAAGAAAGAAATCCAACCTTTTCAGGCAAGAACTTGGTTTACATGACGCGAAAGTCACAGAGCAAGATTCCCTCACCAACAAATTAACGAAGAAACTCGGCTGTCATTCTGAAAAGAAACGAGATTTCAAGATAATAGGCAAAAACTTTCGAACCACGATATTCATTTTCTAATTTAGATAAACTGGGTTTTTCAGATAAACTGGGTTTTTTTAGATAAACTAGGTTGTTCTGATAAACTGGGTTTTTCAGATAAACTAGGTTTTTCAGATAAACTAGGTTTTTCAGATAAACTGGGTTTTTCAGATAAAGTAGGTTCTTCAGATAAACTGGGTTTTTCAGATAAACTATGTTTTTTTAATGAAAATTAAGTTTATCAAGCTTATTTTGTTTAAAATCTCTAACCAGAAAATGTATCTTTTTATCGTTACAACACTTTTTGGTGTGGTTATTGCGCCTTTGCCAAACAGATCAGACAGGGCCAGTCTTGCTACAGCTGATTCAGTACTTCAGTGCATAAATCATAGCTTTCATGGAACTCAAACGTCGCTGATCAATTCAGATGGAGCATCAATGAATTCTGCTTTGAGAACTGTTCGTGAGTTACAAACAAACCTTTTACGTATTAGGCCATTGGTTGAACCCGATAATTTCAGTAGTTTGGAAAATTCTCTGAATGCAGTAAAGAACCAAGTAAACATCTAGATAAATTTGTTAAGAGATACAGCCCCACCACAAGAGCAACAAGCATCAAACACAAACTCAGATGCTCACAGAAGCACACCACACTTCAACATTCATCCTGATAGACTGAATCATTTCTTAAACATTGGCCTCAATGTTGGATACATTGCAAGAAATTCAAACAGACAATTTGGTAGTAGCGTTCACTACAATACTATTCTAGATGTATGTGACACAATAACATAACACCTCCGCGACAATGCTTTGCTCAGATCAACGACGCCAATCTCGAAGTTATTTTGCATAGGCTCAATGAGCAATACCCAAGTTCTTGAGCAGGTCAATATTGAGTTTACTGCATTCTCGCAATTCTCCAGTTAACATCCAGAAGGACCGTTGTAGACGAATTTTGTCTGCCGTTGATCCAGAAGGGACAGCAAGACGATGGGCACAAGCAATTGGAAGAAGACAGTACAGTGTACCCAGGCCTAACTGGATCTGGCACCTTGATACTAACCCTACCTGGACTGGGCGTTTTTGAGCATCGTCAGGGGGGCTAAGTTAGCCCCCCTCTTATATCTGGTAAGAGCGAGAAAGATGGAATTTGGCCAAAATATCATTGTACTCATATTATTTGGAGCTGCAAGGTTTTGTTGATATCCATTGCATTATGACGTCATTATGACGTAATAATCACTTTTCCACTTTTTGACATTTCTACTGTTATCTTGAATTATTTGACTGATAATCACTACTAAACTATTGGAAAACCCATTTTGACTGTTCTAATCACACTAAAACACATTTTGCTACATTTCTGAAAAATTTCCTATTTTTCTATAGAAATACTACGCATGCGCAGTAGAAAACTGTCATTATTTTTGTTCATATTGGTTTCTTGAAGTAACTTTTGATGGAAAAGTATAACTAAGTCACCAATACACTGATATTTGCGACGATAAATTTAATTAACATCATTAGAGCATAAGAAATGATAAATAATGCTGATGTCAGCAATATTCTAAAAATAGAATCCTAATGCATTTCCCAAAAACAGGTTTTATTATCTGGTGTCATCTGATATTGGTTTGCTATTGCCCAAGTTTCATGAAGATATCAATTTTATCAAAGACATTAGACCGAATTCCGTTGGTCCTATAGTGACAATTTTCAATATGGTCGCTATGGTGTTGGTTCATTAGTAACCATGGAAACTACCACATTACAACGTCCGCAGATATTTTTTAGGAAAAGTCAAGAACATTCGTCCACTTTTTGTCTGTGCATTTTGAGATCTGTAAAGAAGAACTGTAGGAGGATAGCCCCCCCTTGGTCCAGATAGGGCTAATCATGCCCTAATAAGGTAGGATTTGGACATAAGCTTAGCTACCTTTCCTTATACAGCAGTGGTTTACGTAGCTAAAGTTTTAGACAAACACTAATCTTAAACGGGTTCATAGCCATAGCTCAAAAACGGTAAAACATGATATATAAACATGACTTGTTTATATACGACTACATGACTTGGTAAAAATGACAACAATGTTGAGTTTGTCGTCTGCTCATCTGCATTATTGAAATGGTAAAATTGCAAAGAGTAAAACCCAATTTTCTTGTTTTTTTTTCGAGATGGAACATTGTAGTACACGATGGGATTGACGGTTCTTCGAGGTTGGTGGCACATTTAAGAGCTACGACTGACAATTTTGCAGCTTCAGCATTGAATGTCTTTGTTTCGGGACTAAGAGAATTTGGGGTTCCAAGTCGAATAGGAGTAGATGATGATTCAGAATCTACTTTTGTTCGGCCTTTGATGAACTTTGAAAATTGGCAGAGAAGAAACAGTGCCATCATTGGAGCTTCAGTTCATAATCAACGGACAGAAAGGCTGTGGCGTGATGCTTTCGCAAAAGTTCTTGACAAGTATTACAAACTGTTCTACCATATGGAAGATCATCATGTATTAATCTTGGAAAATGATATACATATGTATTGCTTGCATTATGTATTAGTGCCACGGCTTCAAAGAAATTTGACGCAGTGGGCATCAGTACATAATAACCATTGCATACAAACGGAACATCATTGAACTCCTATGCAGCTCTGGTTTACAAGGAATTTGAGCAGAACAATACAGCAATGAACAACCTTTTCAGAGGAAATCTAACTGAATTCAGTCAAACAGTTGCCGCATTCATGGATACAGCAGAATGAACGGAGCCTGGAAATATTTTTGTTGTGCTACCACGTGTAGCCAGACCTTTGACAGATTTGCAATACGATGTCTTACTAGAAATTGTTGATGTTCTCGCTCCGTCTCAAAGTAATGGTATTGATATTTATGGAAGAGCAGTTCGATATGTAATGGAATGCATTCAATAACAAATATTCTGCCCTTCTTTGTCAAGGACAACTTTGTGTAGGCTGTGACTGTTTCCTCTTAGAATTTCTAGTAAAATTCTGAAATCATTAAAGTTAGCTTTCCAGTTTGTGTTGTTTTGGCATTTTCTTTCCTCAAAGAGATTTAACTCCCAGATCTTCAAAATATTTATATTTTGCTTGTAAACATATTAACTGACTCCTGTCTCCTTCACTACTTATTTTGGAAGATTTTCAAGCCCTTCCACTCCTGCTGAGTTCTGCCCTTATTAAATTGTGTGCAAGACTCAAAAAAATATAGTTCACTAATTGAAGACTTAATAACCCGTCACTGATGAAGTTGCTACTTAGGATTGAATGACTATGGAATGCAATTAATCCAACAAAGGAGGATCCCAATTTCAAGCTCGAATAGAAGGAAAAAACAAAAAGTCTATGTAACAAAAAGTCCATCTCAACAAAACAATTAAACATTTTGAACAAGGTTGTAGAAATTATCATCAAATTACAGAATCAGAATAAAAAATGCAGTAAATTTTTACCCTATATCATTGTAGCTAACTGAGTTATTGGAAATGAAACAAAACAGTTTTATTTTTGGCATCAAAAGTCTAACTGCGAAGACAAGTTCTCAAACAATATCAAACCTGGTCCACAACTGTGGATTAGCAAGGAGATTGTCCATTACGCTGTAAAATTTGGGATATGTCAGAAAATACCTGGACAAATGTATGGAGCAACGGGGGATAAAAATAATCCGTCGTCGGAGGTGCTGTTTGCCATCGGAGGAGCTGTTCGCCGTCGGAGCTCTATGATTGATCGTGATATCTCCAGTCCCGATTTGATCTATCGGGGGCGTGCCTTGTTTTATGTCCGGCCCTGATTGAGCTATTGGGGCAGCACTTTGTTATCATGTACGGTCCCGATTTGAGCTATCGGGGCCGCGCCTCATATTCTTTTTGCACTAGAGTCGATTTGCTTTGTATCTGGAGAAGCAAGATGAAAGGGAGGTGTTGAAGAGTCCGAACCCCCAATGAAGCTGATCATGACCTGGCAAAATATATATGATACACAGATATATCACCATGTTTCACTATATTAAAAAAATCGTGCATACTTCACCAATAAACAATATTCAACATTCACCACACAGGATACAGTGCATACACAACTATTTGCAGACACTTAAATTTTACTGTTTAAGTTTAAGCTTATGACATTTATATGCAACTCTGGGAAAACTCTTGGGAGTGGAAGACCAACTGAAATAAATCTATTACAGACAGAGATAACGCGATGTCAGATCGACAGAAGCACAGAACTGGATGCAACTCTTTTCTTTTCTTCTGCAGCAAGCGATTTTTTTTCTGAATAGCATGTGCAAATGAATGGAGAGAGTGATAACATGTATGAAAGCCAGAATTTCTACATCAACATCGGAATTCTTTTCAAATCTCCTCGATATTGTTTCCCTGCCTGGCAGGCTGAATTTAATTGGGATAACGTCAGCTGCTTGGGCATCTGGTTCTAGCGTTGTTTTACGTTTGCAAGCATCTCTTAACTGAATGTAAGAGCATTAAGTAAGTTCAAGTAAAAATGCAGTAGAACCAAATTTTGGTAAGGCTAGGAGTAAAAGTTACATCGCTGTATCAAGCAAATGATACTAAAAATATATCGATTGAATGATTGGAAATAAAGCGACAACCTTTTCTCGTCTTTCCATTTGGTCATTGTTCTCTGTTATATACAGTTCTTCCGACACAGCTACATGTTGCAGAGTATCATGCTGTAAGGAAAAAAATTCAAATGTTTTAGGTGAACGGATCAACTGCTGTTAATGAAATGCATGCCCAAATTATTGACAATAGCACATTGAGTGCGATCGATCATGACAAATGTTCCTGATAGCTTTGGCAATAATAATTTGTATTAGATAGCAGGGGCCAAAAGGCAAAGTTATTAAAGAAAACGTTACATTCTTCCTATTTGACTTTTTCAAATCAATCTTAACAGCACCTATAAGATGTGTCTAATTTTATCTACATCAGAAGAACTACTATTTTCATGGTATTTTATATCTCCTCGGAGGCAAGTTTATTTCAAACGTTCTCCTATCAAAAATTGTGCCTGGCAGTGCAGAGATATCGGTTATGCGGAGAGTGCATGAGCAAAACAGGGTTCGGTTATGCAATCAAAGATATGCAATTGTCGACAATTACTAACACAATATGTATAAACTAGCCCTTGCCCAGAGGCGCGCTGCGCGCGCCTCGGCGCAGGCTTTTGCGCTCCGCGGGTCACCTTGGACCTCCGCCTTGCAACAGTTGTTTATGAACGTGGTCATTCTAAAGAATAAATCAGTTTAGTTAGAGGCAAAATCGCTGGTAGAAAATAATGAGTCAAAACTGTTTAATGATGTGTTATGCTGCCTTGATTAGCGTATGAAAAAGCTCCACTGTTACAAAGTGACGTGAATGAGATGGTCATAGTAAGCACGGGAAATGAGTATGGTTTGATTGTATGCAAGTATGGTTTGGGGAAAGACACTTTTAGTGACCGTAAAGACACCACTTTTCACTTTAAGTGACCTTTGTATGGAAGGGAGATTAGTGACAATGAGCTTGGTGTCAATGACAGTAGGTTAATACGGGTGAGTTAATATTTGGGTGCTAAGAAATTGAAAGAAATGCCTAGGCCTTAATGTGCAGCTGGTTTTTAGGTGGGGGTCCACGGTTGCTCTTTAGTACTGTTGCTCTACCCTGTTCCTTGGACCATAAATACCTGATTGACTTCAGGTGTGGATTGCAAAGTAGGTACGTAAACTTTAGTGTCAATATACAGTATGGGTCGCTTGGTGTGTTGGTGCTTAATATGCAAGGAGACCTTAAACCTTAGTGTGCAGTAGATTTCAAGTCCTCGTAGGCGTTGGTTGCAAAAGAAACCTTAGTGTCAATGAAAGTAGGCATGTGTCGCTTGAAGTTTAGGGTGCTTAGTATGCAAGGAGACCTTAATCCTTATTGTGCAGCAGGATTCAAGTCATAGTAGGCATGGATTGCGAAATAAACCTTAGCCCCAATGACAGTAGGTACCAATTGCTTAATCATTTCGATGCTCTGTATGCAAGGGTAACTGAACTCTAGTTCTTTTGGTTTCGAGGTTCTCTTAATGCCTGCAGGTTTGGGTGCGTAGAAGACAGGCAGGGGAAACCTTAGGTGATGTGCCCTTAGTTGTTTTATGGGCAAGTTGCTCTGACCTTATCGTTAGGTAATAATTGTATTGTCGGGTGTGATTTTTTCGTATTCCTCAATCCTATTCCTCAATACTGATGTCGTAGACCCATGCTTTGTGAGCAGTGCCAGGTGACGAAAACAACTTGTCAACTATCCGTGCAGTCTACTTCTTTGTTGAAAATTTAAATACTCGAGGTCAGTGTTTTTTCAGTACCATTCTTGCCTAGATCAAAAAAGGGCTAGCTCCAATTACTTCGATGGCTTAACTACATCGGGGGCGGGTATAATCTTTTTCCTATTCCTCAATCCTATTCCTCGAAACTAATGCTGTAGATCCATGTTTTGTGAGCAGTGCCAGGTGATGAAAACAACTTGTCATCCTCTCATACAGCCTACTTCCTTGCCGAAAATGTGAATACTCAAATGAAAGTGTTTTTGCAGGGACATTCTTGCAACTGGAAATTGTAATTGTTAATGAAATTTCAGGAGATGAAGCCAAAGGGAAATGATTTTGATTAGAAACAGAACGAAAATATTGTGAAATGACTTTAGAAGAAAATCTCAAAGTAAACTTTAGACTTTCGTCTGGAAGACATCCAAGAGGTTCCCTGACCTTAAAAATAGTATACAAATCTTGTTCCAATCACGGGATTCCCATTAATTTCGAATGCTTTATTTTGTCAATTTGGTTTTACTGGAAAATAAATTAGAACGACATATATACACGTTTTTTTTTATAAGAAACCTGGCTCGGGGCCTAGTTCTAAAAGTTTCTTAATTTTTGGCCCAATTTTAGTTCTAAAAGTTTCTTAACAGTTTCTTAATTAATTGAAATAAATTGCAGTTAAAACAACAAAAAAAACTTCTGTGGGATACACGGGATACATTATTGCTTACAGATGCGAGAAATCGCATGGAAATGCTTGAGATTTAATTACTACCTCAACAAATGTGAATTAATATGTTGGAAAACAGATGCAAAAATGTCTACAGTTTCTTAACTTCTTCATCCTAGTTCTAAAAGTTTCTTAACTTTTTGGGTGTTTAGTTCTAGGTTTCTTATAAACCGGTTTCTTATATAAAAAAAAAACTTGTACGTAATAGAAACGAAATAGAATGATTTTTAGTATTTTTTTGGGGAAGAAAATTATAGGAAGTAAATGATTTTAGTCTTCTTGACTTGCCTTTCCTTTTTACAGAAATGTTTGTCAATAAAATAAAAGAAATAAACAAAAGTAAAAAGCAACCATACTCTCATGAGGGGAATCGATCCCCTGAACTCGTTGTTTCCAAACAGGATAACAAACAGGCCGCACTAATCAAAGTGTTGAGGTGTGAAGAAAAAGAGATTAATCCCGCGGCGAACACCTCGTTCTTTTGTTTTCATTGGCACCAGACTACCCAGATCAAAGAAGGGTTATCCCCAATTACCCCAGAAACGATAGCAGAAACGTGAAAAAGAAGGTTTGATGGCTTAACTACACCAGGAGCGGCAGGGAACGGTGCAAGAGCGAGCACTGGATCTTGAAAACCCTATGATCTTGGACAAAATCGGTCTCCATGACTACTACTACATTAGTATATAGAGAGATGATAAAGGCAATTGCAAATACGGATATATGTACAAGTATATTGAAAATAATTCTCCGCGCCTTATCTGTATCTTCCAGGATACTTGTATTCTACATATTGTTTTGTTGCCTAGCTTGTTCATCATTAAAGGGAGTATCCGCTGTTGATGTGGTGGTATATGGCGATAAGGGCCTCAGAAACTGATCAGGGTCAATACCTTCAAAAATATCACTATCTAAACCATCCTTGATACGAAAAAAAGTGTTATATATTTCATAATATAAGTTATAAAATAAAACAAGAATTGCAAAAAAGGCGCTTCTCTTTGCTGCTAGTTTCGTCTTATCGAGGAAGACCTTGCAAAGTAGACGGAGCAAAAATTTTTCTTGATAAGAAGCGACTTTTTTATAATCATTGTTTGATTTTTTCTGTGTACATTTACGTGTGGACTGCCATATTATCATTTTCAAATTATATATATTTATTAATCTACAACTTCACGCAGTTTTTTATAAGCAATCGTTTATAAGCAACCCAGATGTAGAAGGCCTAAAACTTTTAGCAACGTATAGTACCACAGGAAAAAAACCTAAACAACATTTTCAATCTTAAATAATTTATATCACTGTAAGCAATCAAGGATTGATCAACATATTTCCATTCATTTGTTGTCAAAAACCAACATATCAACAGAGTGTTACTCATTACGTGAATCATTTCATTGAGGGGTTTCCTTTCAACTTTCAATACAAAGTCTCTATATGTTAACAATTACATTGTACTTCTTGACTGATACTATTTATAGCATTTCCTTGCTGTATACTAGGTGTTCTATAAAATGTAAAACGTTATGTTGCATAAAACGCTACAGGGCAACTCCAAATTTTTCTGTTTTTTCTAGCCTCTGTACTATTCTAAGGGCAAAAATGTACAGGTAAAATTAAGAAACTACTAAGCAACATTGTTGCTGAAAGGTGGTCAGAAGAGGTCTAAATAAAAGCAACTTTTTGAACTAGACCCGAGCAAAGTTGCTTATAAAAAAATGCGTGTATTAAAAAGAAATGGGAGCATGTATTGTTGAGGAGCATACCTTGTGTTCATCCAAATCAATTTTGTCTGCAACTTTTTGTTCCGAGCTATAATACAATAAATACAGCATGTTAGTTGATTACTAATAGCGATTCAAAATTAAATGGAGACGATATGAGACTATTTTCATATGAGAGCCAGATAAATTTTAGAAAAAGGCAAGAACTCTTGGCCAGGCATTCTTGTTCACAATAAACCTTGCGAATTGCAAATTAAGAAAAGTGGAAAAATTTAAAGTTCAGCTGGAACAAATTTTGTTGAGTTTCGTTCAACAATCAATGTGGATGAAGCGAAAATTCCTTCCCACAACACTTTCCTCTCTCAAATTCCCCTTTGTGGGAGCTTCATTTACCTTGATAAATTGATGTGCTGTTTACAAATATGTTACTGAAATTGCTGAATTCGCACTGACAGCCCACACTCCTTGCAATTCACAGCGGGCGCATTATTACCATTCTTCTCCTTGAAAAGAGGACAATTTATAAATCAATGAAACAAATTATGAATAATGAAGTGCCATCGTCACAGCAATTGTGGTGATGCCCTTCAATGCATAAATCAAAATCAAACCGTGTAAACAAACCTTTTGGCTGCACTTGGCTAAACTGAGTTGTGTTTGGAGGGGCCTTATATATATACAAGCAGCCCCAGTAACCTCTTGTCTGATGTCCGCTATATTTTACCAGGTACATTGCAATAGGGTCAAAGGACGATTTTGTCCACCCGTTTTCGCTCGAAACAACAAAAAGCCACCAGCATCTTTCAGCTTTGGAAATGTCTCCTCAAGTTTTGCAACAACGGCGTCATGTCGCGCATTTCTATCTTTGAATACAATTTTGCATTTTCCAAGTCCAGCTTTATTGAGAATATCTGTCTGTGCAGCTGATGGAGTCTTTTCTTGGATGGGGCTTGGGATACAACAAAACTCGTGTGTCCATGATTCTTTTATAGCATAAGGGACAACAGTTTGCAGCATTTTTCTGTGGTCTTTGTGTCTCACTGTTCTTGAAGAAAGCCAAGGAAAAGATTTTCTAAGAAAAAGGAAAAATGATTTCCATAAAACGAAACACTAAACGCGCTGCCATAATTCAAATTGGTATTTATATGAAATAAGCACAAACAGTATAATCAACTTACCGAAAATTTTGCAAAGCCCTCGAGTTCTTACTGCCACTAGCACCGGCAATGTTACCAGATCAGATTGAGAGTTATTTTTGTGTCTCCGTAGATTTTCCCTTCCCTCAACCTTACTTTCCACCTCTGTTATCAGTTTCTTTATTTCTGAAATAGACTTTTTCAGGTCATCTGCCATCTGCTCCGAAAACAACTCAACAAATATTCAACGAGCAACAAGCATCCAATTTCCAAGAGGGTGTGTGTGAAAGAGGATTAGTATGAGGAAGAATCTACTGAAAGAAGTTCCCAACCATCAAAAATGAGGCGCGCCCCTGATAGCTCGAATCGGGACCGTACATGAAAATGAGGCGCACCCCCGATAGCTCAAATCAGGACTGGAGATATCACAACCAATCATAGAGCTCTGACGGCCAACAGCTCCCCTGACGGCAAACAGCACCTCCGACAACAGATTAATTTTTACCCCCCTCCCCCCTGCTCCATACAGGCATTGATGTAGTATGGTAGATAACCACATAATATATATCCATGGAGCAAGATTCTACCAGCTGCATTAAGATGTTTGTCCTTAATTATGTTCTGAGCATCAACGGTCATATATATGCTATCATTACCAGAAAACAACTTTGTCCACTCGAACCAAAACTGTGAGAAAAATTCACTAGTCAAACCCTCCAAGTCATCACCATTTTCTCCCTCAAATCACACAAAGTCTTTTTGACTCAGTATGGACGTGTCCTGGTAATGTTCAAACGCATCATTCATTAATAATTGTCTTCTTAACAACACCAGTGCGAATAGTTATGTCATGATCATCATCAGTTGTTTCTGCAACGTCAAGAACATTTGTTCCTCCTAGATATTTGTCGACATCTTCCTCAACCAGAAAAATTCTGCCAGATCTTATACCCCATTGTTTAATCCCTATTTCCAGTGTCAACCAAAAGGAAATCATCCCCAAGGCTTTCTTCAGATGCAACTGTGGTGTATACATCACTTGGCTTGAAGTCATTTGTGAAACAATGTTTCATTGTTTTGCTGCTGCTTATGATTGTCAGCTCAGTCATTTGTGTTGGAAGTGCGAGATGGTGGTTGTGGGTTACAGTGGTTACTGTGAGATAAGAATGTGCGAATGGAGGTGACAATGATGTAGATCCAGCTAATGTTAATGATGCTGATGTGGTTGCAAGCGGTCTTGACGTGGATTCGTGTACATCTAATGTATTTAATGGAACTATGGCTGATGTGGTTGCTGCTGTTGCTGATGTTTATGAATCTGCTGTTGCATTGAGTGGGATATTTTGCAATGAATGTTCAAGAAAATCTGGGTTGAAAACGTCTTGGCTGACAAGGACAGAGTTGTGTTCTGGTGACTGGTTGAGCAATTAAAGAACGGTATCACCACCTCCAGCATTGAAAGACTGTTGAACAATGAATACTCCCTGGAAGTGTAGCTCCCATAAAGTTCTTGCATCTCTCCTTTCTACTATCTGTTAAGTCTTTCTTTTGTCCATTTTCTACAAGTGAAAAGGCCGTCGACCAAGCCGAGGGAATATGTCATATACTGTTTCTGTTACTTGGTTTACACTTAGGTGGATTGAAATGCTCATTGCTTTTGAACGGTTTGTTTGGGCATTGAAACACTGATGTAGGAATCCAAAAATTAATGATATAGGCAAATCAGTGAAATGTGAACAAGGAATGGGCAATGAACAATGGATAAGGAATAATGTGTAATATTGGAACAAGGCATATTTTCCAAGGAAGAAGGCCTATTCCAGCGATTTTCTAATTAGACAACTCTAGTCCTTTTATTTTTACCCCAAAGAAATGTCAGTACACGTATTTTGTTCCATAAGGACTGATATTCATTTGAGGACTGATACCCCACAACCCAGGGGGTACTTTACTGTTCAAATGACTGGACCTGTCACCCAGTTTTTCCAAACCCACCCATGTCTACCGATAAATTCTGTTTATCGTGGTAACCATGTATAGGAAAAAAAACTAAAATTTTTTACCCATTTGTACCAATATCTCAAATGTTTGAACTCAATTTAACACCTCAGGCAACTCTAAATGCGTCGAAAAGTCATTTGTGCTGAAAACTAAAACACACTTTTTATCAGGCTTTTCAAAGCAATGCATGTCTAAATTTTTATATATATTTTACTACCCATGTGTAGAGATTTTTAACGAAAAATCAACCTATATGTAAGGAAATATGCGCTGAAAAAGTTGCCCATTTGGGCGGCACGTCTACTATAACGAACAAAGGAAGTACCCCCAGGCCCTGCAATTTATTTTCCACACTTCTTGACCCATGCAAGTTATCCCTTGGGTTTATTGGTGTTTCATCTCACTTACGATGCTTTGGAAAGATACAATTCTTTCCTTCAACTTCCAGACAACCTGTCTTCATTAATAAATGACGTCAATGAAACATGCAGTATTTCATAGTGCAAATTTGTCCATTCAGCAGGTTGTACATCCAGACAAAGTTAATTTTACTCCTGGAATGGAAGCTACATTGTGTAGCAGAAGATTGAATTTTTCTATTTATTACACGTAATTTAGATTTCAGAGTTTTTTTAATAGCTAAACTTCTGATATATTTGATGTTTTGAATGTTTTTTTTTAATTTTTGCCCCCCCCCCACTTTGAGGGTCTGGTAAAATGCATTATTATAAATACGTACATCTATGCGTCAGAATGATGTTTCCTTGTACTTACAAAAACCTTGATCCATGTGTTGCTTCACTAAACCACGTGTGGTTATTCCAAAATTGGGAAGAGTCGATGCTTCTGGAAGATGGTATAGTTTTAGTTTTACGACTTTTGCTTGTGGTCCACGTAAGTCTTTCTTTCCTCTGGCACCGTTTTTGTGCATGATTTGCAAATGTCTAATAGTTTCCATGTTTGAAATTGCATCAGATAGCAGAGTTTCAAAATCAGTACTATCCCCAACATTTGAGGCTGCAGAATTGTTCATGGCAAAAAATTGTTCTCTCAAAATATTGATATGCCATAAACAACATGACTACAAGAACTACACCGAAAAACTAAATTTCGATGCCTGTCAGGGCACAGTGACCGTGATTCGTTTCTCAAACAACGAGTTTTTCTACAGTGTAAGAATTGCTGAAAGAAATTCGTTTCGTTTTGTGTCAAATATTGAGATATCTTTCGGGGATACAAACTAGCGTTTCGTTGTGTGAAAATCAAAGTATAAACTAAGCAAATAAATATTGTAGATGAAACACTTGGCAATCTCGTCATATAACATTCAATTTTACAAAAATCACAGTTTTTAAATTTCAGGCATCGTCGGCATCAACATTCGTTTTTCAGTAGGGCACCTAAATCAGATAAGCTTGTCTGAAATGCTCCATTATTCAGAATAACTAGGTTTATCAGAAAAACCGGGTTTTTCTGAAAAACCCAAAACTAGGTTTTTCTAACAGATAAACTGGGTTTTTCTGAGAAAAACCGGGTTTATCTGATTTTGGCGAATTTCGCTTGCCATACACTCCAAATAATATATCAAAAGAGTTACAGAACTGTAGCTACAATGTTGAAATTTTTTGATCGTATGTACACTGTAATATATTTTGTAAATCATGGTAACTGAAATGCTGTCGTAATTTTGTAACTATATTGCAAGAAAATGACAATTACCTATACTTCTTTCTTTAATGCAGTCACGTAATAATGAAAGCTGAATTAGCATTATCCTGTAGATGTTGCACAGCAGTAACAGACCCTCATATCTTATAAAGATCATGTTGCATTTCTCATTTTCTCAACTGCAATAAATAACAAATATTCTCTTCTAGGAAAATACCAGAGAGCCTTGGTACATGGCAAGGGAAATTTCTCAAAACGTCTGATGTATTTGCTTGGAATGTAAAAATGACATAGTCCATAGATCATAAACCACATGGTCCGTTTCCAGTATCATCTCCAATGCCCTCTCCAGACTGCAAACTACAGACTCTGCTGTCTCAGCTGCAACAGTGGGAAGAAATGTTCGTATGTAGCTATCTTGCCTGATTCTTTATGGCAATTGGAACGAAGAACTGAATGATGTCGTCTTTGCTCACAGCTGATGTACTCTTGAACAGCTAGAATGTAGAATACCTTGATACATTAGTAGTTGGTGGGTCGAAAAAGTAACCCTCCAAATTATACAACCTATATAAAGTCTATCCTGCGGTAGGACCTTGCCAAAATTTTTCCACTTAAATAATATTCAATATAATATAATAGCTAATATTAAAGGAATATTCAAAATTAAACTACTTTTGATTCGTTGTAATCCAAACTTAGAAATTTGTAGTCACCAATGATAAGTTAAGAAACCAGTAAACATTTAAGGTACAATAAAGGGTTTCTATGCATTCTATGCAACAACTCATGTTCCCAGCCTTATCAGTAATGCATTGACCACTCTCTCGAATTTGTATCAATTATTCAGTTTTGGGGGTTAATTTTTTTGGCCAACTCCATAAATTCAAGAGACAGCAACCACTTTTTCTATTCTTGGTTATAGGACATGTAGAGTCCGTAATTGATGAACCAAAAATAATAATTGCTGAACGTGTAAGGATTGATTAAGCCATTCGAGACACTGTTGGCAAGGATATGGTTAAGAAAATGATCATATACGAAATATTGCTTACTTCATGACCAGCAAGAAGGTATGGATACCATGAACAAACTATCTGGTGTGCTAAATCATTGTGTTGGCCAAAGGCATCATTGCATAGAATGAAGCAATCTTTAGTGCTACTTTTCCTTCTTCACCTTTCCAAATTTCCAAAACCTTGCATAGTTTCCAATGAACGAGGTGCATCGCAGCAGCGACACTTGGTGAAAGCGCTCTGCCCATAGCTTTCTTGTTCTAAGTGACATGTCTCCATCCCATACTACAGGTACATGTACGATACAGAGACGTTCCAGGCACCTACAATATGGTTACAAATATTAAGTTGTTGTTCCAATCTGTTAAACTGTTGTTGAAAGTGATGTTGCATATGTGCTTTTGTCAGCTTTGTGAAACTGAAACGAGATATGATGCAGCTATATTACAAGAATTGGGAATATTGAAAAATTTTTGACATGTCTATTGTTCAACGTGTTTTAATTTCGGAAAGCTTCAACAATTCATATTTTTACATCAAACCGCATAATACCTTCAGTTCTCTGCTTTCTCAGCCACTGCACAGCGTGAAAATTGACAGTATACAGTGGACAGCACATTGGCGTAAGGAATTGGTTGTCTTCTGCATCAATTCCTCAGTTAAAATTTCTTTTTGTAGAGGCGGCAAATTCCAATAGACTCGTTGCGTCATCAAGGTGTATTGGCTGTGTCGTGGCTGTAACCAGATGCTTTGTTGTTTTGTCTGTAAATTTTGATATCTGCAACTTCTGAATTGACCCTGCAATTGCCAAAGCAACCGCACATGCCTTTGATTTTCCTCAACCTGGTTCTCTGACACCAACCATGACTGGGCATGACCCAGAATCAGTTAACTGAAAAGGAGTAAGTCATTGTCAACCATAGAGAATTCTTAACCTCCAATGTTACACATTTTTTCATATAGAAACCCCGCTTAAACCCAGCTAGTAAGGGTTTCTTAAATTTTTTATTGTTTTCTATTGTTTTAGGAACAAAAGAACAAAAGAATCTATTCTTATCAGCCAACAATCTCACAACTAGGTTCTTATCAAGCAGTTTCTTATAAAGAAAAACATATACAGTATGACATCATAAATTTGAACTTTCCTTCTATATCATCATAAATTTTGTGCTTTGACCTCTGCAGGTAATCAGGAGTGTCTAGTATATCACAAGCGTTACTGTAAAATGTAGTAACTTCTACTGTAGGAATCTCAAACAGGGAGGGTGGGAAACAAACCTGCCCCTCCAAGGCTAAAGTAAGCTGTTTCAGTAATTACAGAGATTTTACAGTAATTGAAAAAGTGCCATAGGATTAGCAAACAATGGCTATAAAACTCTTAGTTTGCTTTACTGGAGAATTCAGTTCAGTTTCAGTTTATTTTGAAATTCAACAAATCATACAATTTAAGAAATAAAGGATACATTAAACTACTTAATACAATAAACAAAACTAGTTATCAAAAATTAATTAACAAATTACAAATAACATAATACAGCTACATGAACTGACAACAAACAAATATGAATATAGATTAAATACTTATAACCGAACATTGAAAATTGTATGGTCGGTTGAGTTTCTTGAGGAGGAAGTCTCTCAATAGATAGACTAATCGAGGAGAGACTCCCCCCCTTTCTAATCATTTTGGATTAAAGAAGGGTGTTTTCAAATACAAAATATGAAATATTTGAAATATTGAATTATATAATTGAAAAAGACTTGAAGGTTTTGGTGAATTTTGAAGAAAGATACAATTTTTATAGATGTTGCAGGTGTGTCTTTAAATGAGATTTAAAGGAACTTTTTAAACGTATACTTCTGATCTCAACTGGAATATCATTCCATAGTTTAGCCTCAAGATGACGCAAAGATTTCAACCCATATTGAAGGGTATTTCTGTTTATTAAATACAAATCACCTTTGCTGGCCTGCCTTGTTGAGTATTGATGAACTGATAAACCAAGCAAGAAGAAATTATTAAAACAGATTGGTAAATTTCCATGAACAGAATCGAAAACAAAAGTCAACAGCTTAAGTTTAAAGATATCAGATAGCTAAAGAAGTTTAAGTTCTTTGAAGACCTACGATGCTTTGGAAAGATACAATTCTTTCCTTCAACTTCCAGACAACCTGTCTTCATTAATCAATGACGTCAATGAAACATGCAGTATTTCATAGTGCAAATTTGTCCATTCAGCAGGTTGTACATCCAGACAAAGTTAATTTTACTCCTGGAATGGAAGCTACATTGTGTAGCAGAAGATTGAATTTTTCTATTTATTACACGTAATTTAGATTTCAGAGTTTTTTTAATAGCTAAACTTCTGATATATTTGATGCTTTGAATGTTTTTTTTAATTTTTGCCCCCCCCCCACTTTGAGGGTCTGGTAAAAATGCATTATTACAAATACGTACATCTATGCGTCAGAATGATGTTTCCTTGTACTTACAAAAACCTTGATCCATGTGTTGTTTCACTAAACCACGTGTGGTTATTCCAAAATTGGGAAGAGTCGATGCTTCTGGAAGATGGTATAGTTTTAGTTTTACGACTTTTGCTTGTGGTCCACGTAAGTCTTTCTTTCCTCTGGCACCGTTTTTGTGCATGATTTGCAAATGTCTAATAGTTTCCATGTTTGAAATTGCATCAGATAGCAGAGTTTCAAAATCAGTACTATCCCCAACATTCGAGGCTGCAGAATTGTTCATGGCAAAAAATTGTTCTCTCAAAATATTGATATGCCATAAACAACATGACTACAAGAACTACACCGAAAAACTAAATTTCGATGCCTGTCAGGGCACAGTGACAGTGATTCGTTTCTCAAACAACGAGTTTTTCTACAGTGTAAGAATTGCTGAAAGAAATTCGTTTCATTTTGTGTCAAATATTGAGATATCTTTCGGGGATACAAACTAGCGTTTTGTTGTGTGAAAAACAAAGTATAAACTAAGCAAATAAATATTGTAGATGAAACACTTGGCAATCTCGTCATATAACATTCAATTTTACAAAAATCACAGTTTTTAAATTTCAGGCATCGTCGGCATCAACATTCGTTTTTCACTAGGGCACCTAAATCAGATAAGCTTGTCTGAAATGCTCCATTATTCAGAACAACTAGGTTTATCAGAAAAACCGGGTTTTTCTGAAAAACCCAAAACTAGGTTTTTCTAACAGATAAACTGGGTTTTTCTGAGAAAAACCGGGTTTATCTGATTTTGGCGAATTTCGCTTGCCATACACTCCAAATAATATATCAAAAGAGTTACAGAACTGTAGCTACAATGTTGAAAGTTTTTGATCGTATGTACACTGTTATATATTTTGTAAATCATGGTAACTGAAATGCTGTCGTAATTTTGTAACTATATTGCAAGAAAATGACAATTACCTATACTTCTTTCTTTAATGCAGTCACGTAATAATGAAAGCTGAATTAGCATTATCCTGTAGATGTTGCACAGCAGTAACAGACCCTCATATGTTATAAAGATCATGTTGCATTTCTCATTTTCTCAACTGCAATAAATAACAAATATTCTCTTCTAGTAAAATACCAGAGAGCCTTGGTACATGGCAAGGGAAATTTCTCAAAACGTCTGATGTATTTGCTTGGAATGTAAAAATGACATAGTCCATAGATCATAAACCACATGGTCCGTTTCCAGCAGGGAGCGCCGAAGGTGCGGGAGGGGAAAAGACCACAGTATTGCGCGTCCGAGCTTTGATGCGCTAATCGAAAACAAGGCTAGAAACGACCAAGGAAAGAAGGGCGGGAAATCCAAGAAAGCTACGAACGTGAATGAAGACAGCCTTGGTGGATATATGGAAAACGTTTTTAATCTTCAATGCTTTATTTTGGCATACGCTCTTGCTGTGTTTATTTGAAATAAAAACAGTAGAAGTAGCAGCCTGCATTGCTCAATGAACCGTATCCTGTCTGGAATGAATGGAAAAGAGCAGTCTTCATTGAATTCGGCTTTGGCCTAAATCAAAAAAGAAACCGAAACCCTCCAACTATTATGAACTTTCACTCAATTTCAAAACTACATAGACTGCAGGGCAGGATTGATACCAATATCAAATAAACCCTTCCTTTTATTGAATAAAAGAAAGAAAGAGTTCAGACGCTCAATTTTAAAACAACACAATAATATCTTATTATCAACATTTATAGATAATCAACAATTTTGAACTTGTTTTCAGATACATAGCTACACAATAAGATAAAAATAAATTACTAGTATCAAACTTCTTTCATATCAGTTGATTTGATAGGATAAGATACCATTGATGTTATAAGTATAAGAATATGCAGTCATATTTCTGTTACCACCACACGGTGTCGAAGGCTGAAAAAATACTCCACTATCTTGGTTCAGCCGTTTTGGAATTATATATGAATCACCATATACTTCCCTGAAATCCTATGATGTGATATAACATACCAGTTCTTGAATGCATGAGATGGTTAGCTTTTGAGAAAAAAAGTTTAATAGTTTGAAATGTGTTCAGTCTTCCTAATCAGCAATATTGCCTAATCTGATAATTTTTTGAAGCAACAATAGTTTCATGCGAAAAATGCTTCACAAAAAGATTTTTGGATCAGCCATATAATTTTTCTAAACATTTTTTACTTGCCAAAATGCAAACTTTTACTAACTAATTTGGGCATTCCTTCTCTGCATTGCTCTGGTTGTAAGATCATTGAAGAACTTTACACCTTCAGGCTTGATTTCACGTGGTTTTTTGAAAATTTCCTCTTTCTGCTTCCAATTAGCAATTTTAGCCACAATATGGCGAGGTTTACTGCGATCACTTGGTCTGCCAGGTTTGTTAGCTACTCTGTGGCATCTCTCTATATTAATTTCTTCATCGATTCCCAACTTATCTTTTATCAATCTTTTCACAGTAGTTTCCGTGTCGTCCCATGACTTTTCATCTTTACTTTCAGGCACACCAACAATTTTCAAATTATTCCTTCTACTCTGAGCTTCCAGATAGTCCTGCTTGTCTTCCAAGGCTGAAGCATTTTTCAACGCTGTTGACAGCTGAGATTCAGTGGATGACAATTGCTCTTCCAATTCATTCACCTGTTTCATCTTATCTTCACATTGAGCTTGGGAAAATTGTAGCCTTATTTTTAAGTCAGACAGTTCTTGTTGAATCATTCTCACGTCATTCTTGACATCTTCAAACATTACTTTAATTGCATTAGTGAAGCTTGTTGACTGTGTATGTAAAAGTTCTCTAACCACCTCTATAGTTACGAATTCATTATTGCGCTTCGACATCGTGCATGGATGGGCCTAAGTCTAGGCCTAAGCCAGCTACTGAGTGAGTAAATATCAAAAGTTGAATAGGAGCGTATTGCTGATTGAAACTGAACATTTAATTTTAATAAAAAGACATTGCTACTAATATTAAGGGTTAAAATTTGATACTTTACAGCGAAAATTGCTGTCTGTAGCAAAATATAAGTCGGCGTGCAGAAACACACGTCTTCCATCCGCCATGACACTACCTATGATCAATGTCCTTCTATTCATGCAATTCTCTCATAAGTTATATTAATACTTTAAAGTGAGTCGTATAAGTGAACGCAAGATTAATTTACCCCAAAGTAGTTTGATTCTTTGCTGCCATTTTCTTCAACCCTGTTTGTTGCATTGCAGTATGAGCAAGAGTTGCGATATGCTGATCCTGTTCATTCTTGGGCTTCTGAACAAACCAATACAAAGTACCTACAATGTAGAATGCGATTCGTGAGAAATGAATGGTATCCAGCGACACTGGGCAACTCATTTAGGTAGCTTGGATCAAACTTGGTCTCATTAAAGGCAAGGTTATGAATCCTAAGTTTGTTGATTAATGTCCTAACCTCATCTACATAATAGGGAAGACTATTGATATAGAGGAATGCGATTTACATATCCTTTCAATATCGCAGATGCTAATAATGCCTGTCAGCCTCCACAGGCTTTGTGGAGAGCGTTAGATTTTCAGTAGGGGAAATGTGCCCACTAGTAAGAATATGCAAATGACCTTGATCAACTACCTCCATCACAGTGGACATGTTACCCAGACTTAGTGGCATATTTGGAGTTCTTGCAAAAAGGCAATAGCCCTATGGGGTGAGATGCTTACCACCTGCATCCAAGATTATGAAGGCAATATTTTTGTGGTCTATGAAATCCTGCCCCTGTGAGAGACCATAGTTCTTTGATGCAAGGTTAGTTTCAACAACATTTATTTTCTCGGAATTGTCATAGGTTTGGAAGAATATTTATGATAAAGCTATATCAATGTAAGGGTTACAGACATTCTATTCCATTGAATTTCAATAGCGTATTCCGTACTGCCATCTTTCCAGCCAATTGAGCTCATATCATTGTATTGTGAAATTCTTTAATGTTAGTTTTTACAGTGGTGTCAAATCACTAATTTTAAACTAACATAGAGCAAACTTCAGATATTGCATTAAGTAAGGTATTCTACTGCATATTGCAGAATGGGCATGCGCATTTGTTATCAAGAAACCATGTCTTGACCAATGTTTTGAAATGTTTTGTATTTTTAGCTGATTTTATTTCAGCAGGAAGTGAGTTCCATATTTTTGGTCCTTGAAACGGCAATGATTTAATTCCATAATTGGTAGTTTTCACCTTTGGAATTTCTAGCGGCTTAAATATACGAAGATCATGACTAGTTATTTTGGTTTAGAAGTAGTCTGTCATAAAGGTAGGATTGAGGCTGTTTAGCTGCCTTCTTGCAGATTTTGTCAATATGAATTTCAAATTTTAGGTTTTTGTCTATTTCTACACCGAGTAGAGTCACATTGCTCTCAACTTTTATTTTTAAATTGTCATTAATTACAAAATGGTCGATTGGCTTAGCTTTTTCCGACTTTTATTGCTTGAAACTTTGAGGGATTTGCAGTCATTTGATTTTCAATAAACCAATTTATACATTTTTAAGTATTTATTTTAATAAATCGCACCAGATCGCTTTCATTAGTGGCCGTGACTGGTATTGTGTTATCGTCTGCAAAATTACATAGTGATCCTTCGCTCAAATTAAAGAAAATATCATTTATAAGAATGTTAAAAAGTATAGGTCCTAAAATAGATCCCTGCGGGACCCCTTGCCCCAGTTCGCCCCAAGAGCTGAAGCGACCCTGATTTGAGAACTCTTTTGGAATGCGCACTTAGCTCGCATAAACAAATCGCGTTCCTCTGAGATATCTCGAGAGATATCGACAAAGTTATTAATGGAATGAAACATGTGTTCTATTCAAGAGACGTTTTGCTAGTAAATGAAAGAAACATATCAACGTGGAATTACTTTGTCTTTGGAATTTGGTGTGACCATCAGTCAAATTCAGAGCTTCAAGAAATATAAACCTGTAAGTACCGTTTTATTTCCTTTGCTATAAAGATATTTCCTTTTTTCCTCGTATCTTTTTCGTGTTTCGCGGGAAATTTACCACCAATCTATTATCCAGAAAGAGTGGTCGACATGACGTTTCTCAAACATTTTAGCGATTTGCCTCTCGGAAGAGCCGCAACTTCAAAACTTAGCACGTTAACCCTTTTTGAAATACTTTTTGGTATAAATTCTATTCTACACATATAGTGTAAATCTCCAACATTGATAATTTTTCGTCAAAATTGAAAAATCGTTGATATGTGATAACAGTCCGCAGACGACTTTCCAATCTTTCTTTCCAATTTTATCGTTCTCATAGCAAAATGAAATGGTATGTTTTCTGCAAGTTGCTTCGCCGAGGGCCCTTCCTTTTATAAATCAAGCATACCTATACAGTTTTTCGATAGAACCTAATATTTTGGGTACTGGGGACGTGCCGCCCAAAAGGATATTTTTTCATGATTTTGGTATAAAACTTGGGTCTTTATTTCCTGAAAATTGGTAGACTATAATAAACAGGGGCGGTCATGTCCCTATGGGGACAGTGGTTCTAGGTCTGTCCCCAAACTTGGCTTATTATTCTAAATAAGAGGCCACCTGTGTCCCAAAAAGTGGTAACTTCTTTCTTCTTAAAAACACGGTTTTTTCAACAACGGTTTTTGGACAATTAATTGCTTTGCAAGGTTAGTCCCGAAAACTGGAAGTTTTGGCATCGTCAATGCTGGCTTAATTTGTCTTTCGCATTGGACACGGTCTTGAGTGCTTGAGACATAGAAACCTTTTGGCTTTTTTCCTCAAATTTATCGACACAGTCTTATCTTCGTACGATGCTAATTTCTGAATTTTTGCTTTGTCGATTTCTCAACTTGAAAAAATGAAAATAACCGTAAGTCAAAAAGAAGGTGCATTCTGCTGCACGCAACCTTATTCAACGTTTTCTGTCATTTATGTGGTGACGTAGTCAAGGGGGGAGGACACGGGGGCGCCCCACCCTCCAAAATCATTGCCAAGATGGGTTTTGTATGTAGGCCAAATGAGACCACGCCCTTAATTTCTTTGACCACGCCCTTTTGCCCCTCCAATGTTTGAAGTCTGGCTCCACTACTGCATTTATGAATTTGGCAGAGACTTTTTCTAAAATTGAAACTGGAGGGGAGGCGTAAATGCCTCCTGCGCTTGAAACAGCACAAAATAGCACATTTTTCAGTTCTGTCGGAAATTTAGGCCTATCGGTCTACCACTCAGCAGCGGCCAGACCAAACAAGAGGGATGAGGGGCAGTAGCCCAACATACTTTCTCATTTCCATCTCTTAAAAACATTTTTGATGTGCGGCTGGCTGTACAGATAGGTAGGACCAGGTAGGACTGAAAATTGTGAAAATTGTTAGGTCAACCCAACCAACGCCCGCACACCAGCTCACACCAGGGTGAAAAGCTGTGTGGCTGCATGGTGAAATGGGAAATGGTCTGGTAGCCACTTGGGGTCATTTGTGATTTTGCCTTGAGATTTGATTGGACAACGGATTTGAATGAGGAAATTTGAATTTGAACAACGCTCAACAGCTATCATGGCAGATGGCGGTTTTTCTGGCTCTTCATCAAGGTCACCCATGTTTTGGTCCAGTCAACGTCCAAAAGAGAAGAATAAACTGGTGAACACAAGAGCTGAACAGGTAGGCCTAGACTGCTTTTCAGAGGAGCAAGTTTGTAGTAGTAAGTAGTTTGAGTTATACAGGAATTTTTATCCTTCGAAACGAAGACAGTTAGGCCACCGATGAATCTCTATAATGTTTACCGAAATCAAATTTCTAAAGTAAATCTCCGAAGTAAACTTTGTTAGGTAGATTTTCAGCAAGAAAGTATGGAAAACCATTTATTTTAATAAGCAAAACAGAATAGCTTACAGCTAAGCCAGGTTTAAATTTTAGTTTACCACCCTACCTAAAGTTAAGAACCTTTTAACTTACTTGCTTTCTAGGTAGGTATCTATATGGTTACAATGACAACATCCCTGGCCTTCAATGGATAATTGGGCAGATAGATATTCTTCTTAGTACTTCTTCTGCTTCCGAAATCACCTCTGACCACTGCTGATGCTGAAAATGATATGTAGGAAATTAAGCTAGATTGCAACATCCAACAGGTCTGTTTGAATTTAGTTGTTACAACTAGATAGGTAGGTGCATATCAACAAGGTAAGCGATTATGATATAGGTAGGTATTAGGGCCGCAGAAAAAAATCCATGAAGAATTCAAATTCTGGAATGATTCGAACCAAAATTATTTTACAAGCCAGACAAAAAGCGGTAAAAACATCCTTTCAGTTTCACAACAAACCAGCCATTTGGCCTATACCTATTGATCAAAAGCCAAGGCGGGGCCAATTTAGAATAATCCTTTACCCAATTTCATCAAAATAAGAGGAGTATCCAATTATGAGAGAGCAATTTTCGGCAGAAGTCAAACATTCACACCAAGGAATTGTTGTGTTGACTGCACAAGACAGAAATGACTTGTTATATAGGTTAAGTAATTATAGACCAACATTGTCCGAACCATGTCATTGAATGTAATTAGAACGAGTTGTCTCTTGTAGACTGCACTTGGCGGAAAGCGACGTGAGACAACTTGTTATAGGTTAAGTAATTATAAACCAACATTCTCCCAACCATGTCATTAAATGTAATTAGAACGAGTTGTCTCTTGTAGACTGCACTTGGCGGAAAGCGACGTGAGACAACTTGTTATAGGTTAAGTAATTATAAACCAACATTCTCCCAACCATGTCATTAAATGTAATTAGAACGAGTTGTCTCTTGTAGACTGCACTTGGCGGAAAGCGATGTGAGACAACTTGTTATAGGTTAAGTAATTATAAACCAACATTCTCCCAACCATGTCATTAAATGTAATTAGAACGAATTGTCTCTTGTAGACTGCACTTGGCAGAAAGCGATGTGAGACGACTTGTTATAGGTTAAGTAATTATAAACCAATCTTGTCTATCCGCTAAGTTAACAGTCCTTTTTGTTAGACCAGACTGCATATTTGATCGTGCAAATTCAAAATCCTGCAGGTTAACCACTCCACATGCTGAAGGCAGAAATTTATCGATGTAAAGGATTTGTGCTCTGCCAAGCTTAACACCATGCCTTGAGTCACCCATTGGATTTATAGGTAAACCATGTTTGTGATATCTGGCAAAAATATACCAACCATTAATTTCTAGGGAAATTGCGTCTTTTTCGTACTTTGCCAAACTGTCCAGGTATCTCAAGCCCTTTGAGTCAAAATCACAGCAAAATAACACCAAAGGAATTTGATCCTCGGCCCATCTTGAAGTTAATTAATGTGTCCAACCAATCATTCATATCACTTGCTGTGAAGTTGTTGTCATGCGGAATTATACATTCAACAGCCTCAGGAACTTTCTTCTGCAGTGCATAAGTTAAACCAACAGTTATGTAACCTGCTTTCTTGTTCAACTTAAAGGCATTACCAATTGATTCCAAATCTTTGTACTCTTCAACAAATTGCCACGAACCTTCAGAATCTTTCTTTGCACAGAAACCAATTAATGCCTTCAATTTTGTGTTTGGTTTAACTAACTCACAGACACGGCTTGCATCATGGCAAAATCCTAGCGGCCCAATTTCCACATGTCCAGTTTGCAGTCTTGAAGTGTTTGTTTATATCCCTCATCATACGTATACCAGGTACTTGTTGAATCTGCGTGTCATACTTGGATTGAACTTTCCGGCAAAGAGAGGAGGAGGCAAATAGCTCTGGCAAATTCTCATTGAGAAGAATGAGGCTTGACTGGCATCTGTTAAAAACTAACACACTCAAAGCTTGGAGTATTTCGCTGTGTCTAAAACCATATTTTGAAACAGCAGATGCATTCTTTAACAAATCGTTTGCTACAGCAAGCGTTGCACCAGTTAATGATTCTCCAGAGTCTTCCCTGTAGCTGCATGCCACATCCATGATATAAGTAGACAATTTACCGTTTTGAATGGACTGAAATGAAGATTTCATTTTCTCGCATTTCGTGGACAGTCTTTGCAGCTTTCTAGCTTGCTATTTCCGTAGTTTTGCAGCATCTTTAAGAGCAGCCTGCGCTGATGTAGGAAATAGCCTTATTGGGGTAAATTTGGAAACTTTCGGAGTTGTTTTCTTTTGTACTCTTTGGATTTTCTTTCTCACGGCATCTGATTTTAATTTCCTTCTGCAATGGTCACAGATTTTCGAGACATTTACAGTTTTTCCCAAGCAGTCCCTTGACCATGCTGACTCATTCCCGACTACATAATGTTTACCGTCAAAGGAATTTCTTGCATTGATATTACATTCTTTGCCTAATCCCTCGCATCTTTGCTCTAATTGATTTTTTCTCATTTTAACTCCATGTTGTTCTGGAAGCTGCACCTTAGCCATGAATTTCGTAATATCAGAGTTTACTGATTTTGCTGCATTTCTATGCTTGACTGAACGAAAGTGTTTATGTGTTTCGTCAATTAGATCAGAGATGAAGAAAACTCTATCGAGCCAATGAGTAGTGCGAAATCTTGATACACATTGCTGACAAACAATAAACATTTCAAAGTGATTATCCTTGTTAAACAATGTAACAGTCTTCAACTTGTTTGGCTTTGCTGTTGCAATAAACTGTTGAACTGCTTCTGCCTTCCTCATTGGCATGTCTCTTCCAGACGTTTTTTTGCACATCTGATACACTTTCCATCGTGATATTGGTTTTGGCAATTCATCTTCCATATCCTGCATGAAATAAAGACCCTTTTGATAACTTTTCAAAAGAAAAGACATTAAAATTCTTACTTCACATACCATATTCCCGTGAATTAACGTCTCATGCACCCAGTCAAATTTTCCTAAGGGTCATGATTCAAAGTACAGTAGCCAAGATCAACCTATTTTACTGATCCATTTCTAGCTTCCAAAACTTTCTTGTTTCTTTTTATCCATAATATTTCATTCACTTATAAATACTATATAAATAATTTTTTACCCCCCCATAGCATTTTATATTGACCCCTGCATCACTAAAATGTGAAAATACTACCTACCCTTCCCTTTTATTTTAAACCCTCCATATTAGGCTGTCTCAAATTTCCCAGCAAACAGAAATTGTTTAGTCTGGCACAGAACTCTTTTTCAGACCAAAAGTTAAGAAGAAATATCAAGTAGAACAAATTGTCCTTCGTTGAAAATGTCTATTCTTTCACTGAAATATCATTGCTATATATTACACCATAAAAATGCATTAAATCTTCTATAGTGGATTTACGAGTGAAACAAATATCCACCCATTGCTTATTCAACCCCCCAATACAATTAAGCATGCCAGAGTACATAAGATAATTGATGAAAAGCTATTTTGGAACATGTTAAGTTTTCTTTTTTTTGGCAAAATTTTTCTGGCAACGTCAATGTTGTTCAGCATTTGTGTTTGCAAATCGCACTGTCCCTGAGTTAACATGTTCTACATCGACTATATTGCACAAACCTTAGAGACATATAGAAATCTATAGGCAAAGTTGTACTTTCATCAACATGAGACATTCATTCGCTCTGGTAACCTCACAGCAGATAGAGATCTACTCGAGAGAAGAACAGCCTACCTTATCATCTGCAGTGTGCTGTCCAAATGATTTAGTACGAAGTGGTGACAGAGGTGCAATCCCCGATACATCTTCATTTACAAATTGATATTCTTCTTCATCTGATAATTCATCTTTAATTGACTCTTCATAAATGTAAGTCTGTGAAGAGCATGAAAATTAGTTCACACGTGACACTGGACATGTCAGTCTGTATATGGAGGGAGCAATCGTGGGTATTTTAGGAGAACTCAATCACTATAGCATGAAATAAATAAGGGTATTTCACGAAAATCGGTATAAAATTCTAACTTTTTGCCGAGGAGTAAATCACTCCAAAAAATCTCGTCCACGTTTTGATTGAATCCTATTGTTTTTTGGAGAATCCTTTTATAATTTTTCGGAAATGCATTGTTTTTTTGTGAAAATCCCAAATATCTCGTCCACTTCTGAGGAAATTATTTGCCCCTCGCTTTTTGCCAGTTGCTGCAAAACTTCATTTTCGTCAGAACGTTGGTTAAGTCATAAATTTTTTACATAACGGCCTCATCTTTGAGTCCGATTTTGACCCGGAATTCCTATTGTTTTCACTGAAATCATTTTGTTTTCACAGAAATCATGTGCTTTTTAAGGAAAACTCGTATGCTTTTTTGAAGAGTGAAATACCTCTCCGATTTGAGGAAAGTGTACTAAACATTTGTGTCAGAAGAAGAATAACCCTTTCAATCAGCCCGAGTTTTAGACAACCGAGCTGCCTCTTTGCGCGCTGGTCCGAGAAAATTATCTTCCTTCACTTAATGTGCCGTGAAATCAATTGGCTTACTGAATCCGTCATGGATTTTGAAGAGCTAAAACAGCGCTTTATCCACGACTGATATTGAATTCAATTCGCTGCGCTCATAATGCGCTTTAACAGCTTCAGCAGTGTCTGTCTTGCAATTTTTTCACGTTTCAACTGTAATATCTCCCGAGAAAGAAAATTCTGTTCATCTACACTTCTTTGTTGATGAGACATTAGTGCCCATTCCCAAAAGAGTTTTCAAATCCTGTTAGCAACTTTCATTGTTCTAAGGTGAGAACGGCTGGTTTCGGCTGGTTTCAGCTGGTTTCGCTGCTGGTTTCAGGTGGTTTCAGGTAGTTTCAGCTGGTTTCTGGTGGTTTCAGCTGGTTTCCGGTGGTTTTAACTTTTGGTTAACATTTTGTTTATTGATACGCATTCTTCAATTATATCTTGAATAGAGGTATTGCTTCTTTGACCTATGCTTAAATAATGTTCGTTCATTATCTCAGATACAGCTTGTGGATCACTAATTGGGCAGTCAATTTCAGAGATGGTAATTTCCGAATCTGCAATACCTTTCCTAAAAAAGTAATAAATAGTGTCACGCGTGACTATTCTATACCATCCACCAAAAAGGAAAACGACAACAAAGAATACAGTCATACCAGAGGACACAAAAAGTCTGCAAGACTTGATTTCATACACCCGTGCTAGTCAGTACTACCACGGTGACAAAAGTGCAGAATTTGAACAAGCTTTGGAATTAGGGAGATACCCTAGACTCTTAACACCAGATATTGACATGAGATACATGAGAGACATAACCTGGGGACTTCAGAACGAAATGAGGGAGGCTTCGAGCACATTTGCCAAGGCAATGTGTAAGATCCTCCAGAAACATCACTGGCAAATGAAAGAGATGGAGGAGTGGCAGGTAGATATCCACAAAAAACCACGAAAGAACAATACCCACAAGAGCAAACACACAAGGCAATTATAAAGAGTGCTGAGCTAATAGCCCTAGATAAAAAAATTGCATATAGGACAAACAGAGATACCTCCCATGTGGGGAACAAAAGAGCAAGAAGAAGTTGATATAATTATTGAACAACAATTTGATAACTTTAAAGAAAATGATTTTGAATATTATACTGTATAAAATGAAGAAATGCCTACTCCTTATCGTCTTAAGCACCATATATGCCTGCCTTCTTATAAAACTTTTTGATTTCTAGATATCAATAGTAAAAAAGGTACGAAAAATGCATATAATACCACCCTTTTGCATATAATAATTGGAGAAAAAAGAAAATTGAGAAAACACATGAAATTGCAAAAATCTGCCAGGCGTAAATATCTTAAAAAACGAGCTGAAAAATATATCCCAAGTAAAAGGAATGATGACAACATTTTTAACATGTCAAATATAGAGTTGAACCAGGCAGACATAAAGCTCTTGAATAAAGGCTTGTCCTTTATAGATACACCAAAACCTATACAGTACATCCTCGATTATCCGAGCCTCGATTATCCGAACCTAAATTTTCCAAAATGCAAAACTTTCTCAAAACTTCTTTAACCCTTCCTAATGTAAGCCTCACTACTTTGAATCTTTGTCAAATATAATTACTGTTTTATTTCAACCGTTAGCTGTAATAAATCAGTTTATCTTTCGTTTTTACCAGTTTTTAAGTTTTTTAGAAACAATAACATTTTTTCTAAAAGCTACTTCGCATCGAAAAATTAGCTACTTCGGATCGAAAAATTTCTACCAATGTGTCTGCAATCCATTTGAGCAATTATTAAGTACCTGTGGGCAGTATCAATAAACTTGAAAGGAAGGTTAGGAAGTGAATTTGTCGTCCTCAGTTATCCAAATTTTTGGCCTATCCGAAGGACCCTCTGCAAAATTGAGTTCAACCTCTTCGGATAATCAAGGATTTACTGTACCTCTAAAAATTACTTTACAATCCTTGCTGGATTTTAAAAGGCAAATGTGCATACATTATTTCTTTAGAAATGAAACAAATGAAACCCCTATAAACCCATTTACATTGAAGTCTTGCTGGGAACCAGATATTGAAGACAAAGATACACTAATGAGATTTCTTGATAATATTGAACACCAAAATAAAGAACTTAACACACAGCCTTTAGGAAGATGGAATAACTTGACAGATAATGAAAAAGAGGCTCTGAAAAAACTAGCAACTCATAAGGAGGTTATGATGAGAAGATGCGATAAAGGCAGGAAAATTGCCCTGTGACCTAACGACTTGTACCTAAACGAGGCTTATAAAAGACTAAACAATGAAAACATATTATCAAGAACTACCCATAGAAAAAAACAGGAGAAATAGCCACTCTTTTTACAACATTCCTTACACATTTACGTTCGAAGAGACATATAGATGATGTATGTATGTATGTATCAGCTGTCTTCGCTTCTATCATCTACTGTAAGATTTTCTTCAGTATAAGTAGTTGCTTCAGCTGCAATATATATGTGTTTTGAAAGGGACTTCCATGTATTTCGATCTTCAGCGATTACCCTTAAGACCTTTAGGTCATGTTTCGAAATCAATTGCGAGACGCCAAATTTTATTGCAAAACTGTTATCAGATTCCACTGCTCTTCTTATATCATTGTTTAAACTGATTGGTAACGTAATTCGTTGACGACCTTTGAATTTTGATACTTGCGATTGTTCAAAATAGTGATTCATAGCCAGTTGAGCGGGTGTGTCTTTCTGTAATCTGAGAACATGCCCAAATAACCTCCATCGAGCTTGGATTATATCCAATGTGATAGGTCTTGTTTTTGATATTTCGTACAACTTCTTGTTCCTTATTGTTACTGGGTATTTGATGTTTAATACTTGACGAAGTTGTCGACGATGGAAGGAATTCATGTTCTTTTCTTCATTTTTGTTCAAACCCCATGTACCACAGTTGTATAGTAATATGGATTTGACTACAGTTTGATAGATTCTGATTTTTAGCTGAGTACTGATTTTATCTTTCTTAATCCACACATCACTTATTTTCTGTAGGGCAGCTGTTGACAATGCTTTTCTGTTAGCTATATCTTCATGGATACCTAGCTTTGACCCCAATTTCTTGACATGTCTCCACGGTTCATTTGTTTCGTTGTTTACTTTTTTCTTTCTTTCTAGTAATGTGTGTTCTGTTTTGTCTCGTTTACCAACAAATTATCCTTAGCTAAAGTTTCTTTTATGATGTTATTGAATTTCTTCTTTTTGTTGATGTCATCTGTGATGTGGTCGTAATCATCAGCGTATATCACTTCAGTCACTGGGAGTAATGATTCGTTTCTCTTTGAGTATGAATGTTCGTCAAGGATATGGTCTTTTTCCAGAATTTTCTAACTTTACGTAAGGAGCTTTCGAAATATATGTTAAACAAACAACCACTTATTCCGTCACCTTGAGGACTTCCGATGTTACTGGGAAAAGGTGTCGTATCTACATCTTTCATTCTGATTTCAAGATTTGTGTTAGCAAGTAAAAATCGAATTAATCTCAATTCATCTTCGTTTATTACATTACCAAGGATGTTTAACAACTCGTCTCTTCTGATGGTGTCAAATGCGGAACTCATGTCGATACCTGTAATATAAATCTTCTCCTGGTATTTTTCAATTCTTGCAACTAACCAGCGATGAGTCCATACAGCGTCTGACGTGCTTCGATTTTGTCGGAAAGCACTTTGGCTTAATGAAAGGTAGTCGTCAATTTTTGGTTTGATGCGTTGAAGAGCTACGTTGGAAATAATCTTTCGAATGATTGGAAGTAGAGTTACAGGACGTAGATTTTTAACAGGGCCTTTAGGTTTTTTAGGCTTACACAGTGGGACGAGGATACCTTTTCCAACATCGATGTCTTCATTTTTGTTGAAACAGTCATTCACTATATCAGCTATTTCATTGTGACAAATCGTGGGAGCATATTTAATAAGTTCAGCTGAGATGTTATCGAAACCTGATGCTCTGTTGTTGTTAAGTAGATTTGCACATTTTCTGATTTCCTCAGTAGTAATTGGTTGGTTCAATGGTTTAGGATTATCGATGAATTGTTGTAAGTTGGTTTCATTTGGTTTGTAGAATTGTGTTTGAAAGTGAGATTTAATTGTTTCATATACTAGTTGTGGTGATGCGATATGTTTACCAGTTTCGTCGTGAACATATGGATTTTCATATGGTTTTGAGTGCAGCATCCGTAGGGCTTTGAACGTTTTTGCTGTATCCTTCATTTGGTTGATTTCACTTAATTTATTTTCGATTTCTTTTGTTTTATTTTCTAGCAGCTTGTCTTTGATACGTCTCATGATGTTATTTCTTTCGCTTTTTAACCTTGTCATCTTGTCAAGATCTTTGCAGTTACTGATTTGAATACGAAGTTCCTTTTGTGTTTTTGACATTTGTTCAATTTCTGGATCATAGTTATGACCATGGTTACGATTTCTTGGGATCTGTCTAGGAAGTATTTGTTCAGCAGCAGATTTAATTGATTGTTTCACTGCATCCCATTTTTCTTTAATACTGATGTTTTCTGAAACATTTGATTGTAAACTTGTTTCTAGATTTTGTTGGTAAGCTTTTCTCATGTTTTCATTATTGGTAAGGTGTGTTATGTCTACTTTCTTGATGTTATCTTTCACCGTCCTTGTTTTTTTAAAGACTTGAAAAGGTTTAACTTTAATTTTACTCAGTACTAATCTGTGGTCACTACTTGTCATGGTTCCACTAAATGACCTGGCATCTTGTAGGATATGTTAGTTTTGTTTGGTTTTCTTTCTATTTATTGTAGTGCTTGTAAAATGACTTACTTTCCTGATTTTAAGTTTCGCTTCTCCTTGATGTTCAGATTCATATCTAGATTCTTTTGTCTTCAATTGTAGCACAGATATTCTATCAGAAATTTTCCAATATTTGTAGATGTTGTTTTTCCATTTTCTTGAGATGATGAAACCTGTACCATAGTGAGGGTTTTTGGTTTCCATGCAAATTAATCTGCAGTCATTGATGTTTCTATCGATATTTTCTTTGATCTTGGTTTCCTGAAGACAGCAAATATCTATTTTATATGATCGTATATCTTCTGATAGGTTTACTTGTTTTTGGTCATCACACAGTCCTCGCACATTGAACGTTCCTAGTTTAAAAATTTGATCTTTCATACCTCAGTATCTTTGAAAACACATATATATTGCGGTTAGACGATTAGTTGGTGTTTGTAGCGGCTTTTCAGAAGTAATGGATCGATCGTCACTCCTTCCTCCTGTCCGAAGACTCTTCTTTATCTAAACGGTCACAAAAGTGACCGTTAGATGTCCGCCATTTTGTACCTATTAGATGTCTACCTATCCAATACATAAAACAAATGATGGAATTTATATTGAAACAAAACTATTTCCCATTTAATGGGAAATTCTACTAACAAGTACACAGTACAAACATGGGGAGTAATTTTGCTCCTAACTATGAAAATATATTTAGGACAAAAATTGAAAATAAAATACTAAATAACGCACCTGAAAAAAGGATACCTCTGATCTGGAAGCGATACATTGATGATATATTTATAATATGGACCCACACAAAAGAAGAACTCATAGGATTCATTGAATATATTAATACAGTTCACAACAGATACTACAATAAATCTTGAAAATAATGGAACATTCACAACCTCCCTATACCGAAAACCAGCAGATACATGCAACCTTTTGCACGCAAAATCCTTTCATCCGAAAAGCTGTAAAAATAGCATAATTTACAGCCAGGCTCTGAGATATAGAAGAAATATTACTGATAATGCTGAACTTGTATTCAAACTGCAAGAACTCAAATATAACCTAATTGGAAGGGGATATGACCCTAGAGCTATAGATACCCAATTTGACAAAGTCAAAAGATTGTCACAGAACGACCTATTAAGAGTGAATACAGTTGGTAAGAAAAAGAAATATACACAAAACCTCCCATTTGTTATACCTTTTGATAACAGAACTATACAGATTCAAAACAAATTCTACGAAACAATTGGAACTTAATTGAGAATGATAACTCTTTAAAGGATATTTGGCCTCACCCCCCATTTCTAGCACTAAAAAGGAACAAAAACATTGGAGATATAATAGCACACACCAAATTCACCTAAATGGTATGAATCTTTGTTTTAATAATGGACATAATGCAGCGTCCAAACCCCATTCCTATATATACACACACTCTTATATAAATAAACAAATGGATACAAAATTGCTCGAGAAGCCTCATACTCTGACATTTTTTCTGGATGCAGAGACAATGGGGCACCCATAAATAAAACAAGCGTACTGATCTATGCCCGGAAAAGCTTTTATGGGGGATCAGCTGTTGAGTCAGTACGAGGCTACACCATAAATACTCATAGGCTATCCCTCGATGGATCAGGAACGAAATGTGCCTGCACAGGCTGTATTTGTGCAAGAACAAATTGCGCCTTCACATCGTGTATGATGTAAAATGACCGTACTTAAAAATCCTGCACTCATGATATATTATATATACAAAATGCATCCAACTCAGGGACATGCGACAAAGACCAATGTACAAGTGGAGACGTCGTCAACATGAGAGCTGTGGACACTATTATCATTGCGGCCGTCGCCCTCTTCTTCGTCATAGAAATGATTACAAACAACACAGCATTCGAATCATAATGCCCAGTTGACGTTATCTACTTAGGTTACAAGGACAAGTTGAGAGAAATGGTGATACAGAGAGATGACTGAAAATTCTGTGGACGACGTGGACGGCATGGACAGCCTTATAGAGAATGATTTTTTATATAATAGACAGCCCCTACTATGCGTGGACAACGTCGATAGAATCAGTGAGGGAATGGTGATACAGAGAGATGACTGAAAATTCTGTGGACGACGTGGACGGCGTGGACAGAGTTATAGAGAATGACTTTTTATATAATAGACAGCCCCCAGTATGCGTGGACAACGTGGATAGAATCAGTGAGGGAATAGTGATACAGTGAGATGACTGAAAACTCTGTGGACGACGTGGACGGCGTGGAAAGAGTTATAGAGAATGATTTTTTATATAATAGACAGCCCCTACTATGCGTGGACAACGTGGATAGAATCAGTGAGGGAATGGTGATACAGAGAGATGACTGAAAATTCTGTGGACGACGTGGACGGTGTGGACAGAGTTATAGAGAATGATTTTTTATGTAATAGTCAGCCCCTACCAGGGGCGTGGTGGCCCACCGGGAGTCGGGAAATTTCCCGGTAGGCCCCTCTAAATTCTTCTGGTGGGCCCCTTAATTCCCAAGGTGCCAAATGAATGGAGGGTCCAAATAAACAGGGGGTGGGAAATTTTTTCGAAAATTTAATAAATGGCGGAGTCCTAATAAGGTCTGGGGGTGGGGGGAAGTTAATAAACGTAGTTTAATTCTTTCCCAAGTGAAATCTTTTCTTCCAAAATTAATAAACGGTGGTCCTAATAAGGTAAATGGGGCTGGGGGGACAAACTCAAAATTAATAAACGGGGGGGGCACGTTTATTTGGCACCTTAGAGTGAGGAACTTTAAGGAACTGCCGAGGCTCGGATGAAAAACTAAGAGCTTTTTTCTCAAGAATACACGTTTTTTTATAAGAAACCGGTTTATAGGAAACCTAGAACCAAACACCCAAAAAGTTAAGAAACTTTTAGAACTAGGAGGAAGAAGTTAAGAAACTGTAGAAATTTTTGCGTCCTTTTCCCAACATACTGATTCACATTTGTGGAGGTAGTAATTTCTCGCATCTGTAAGAAATACTGGTTTCCGTGTATCTCACAGAAGGTTTTTTGTCGTTTTTACTGCAATTTATTTCAATTCATTAAGAAACTGTTAAGCAACTTTTAGAAGTAAAATTGGACCAAAGATTGAGAAACTTTTAGAACTAGGCCCCGACCTAGGTTTCTTATAAAAAAAACCGTGTAGGACAATTAACAAACAGAATAACAATGTATTTCCCATCTTTCTATCAAAAAGACTCCACTTATATTTAAAGTTAGAAAATGAAGCAAGTTTATATGAATTTGCTGTAAAAATTAGTATTCAAACATATCTTACGAAAAGGAACAGCATAAGGAACTTCAGCCTAATTTTTTTGAAAAATTAAGGAACTCAAGCCTCAACGTATATAAAAAAAAACGAGTAATGAATATCAAAGCTACCTTGAATGTGTGGTCTGCCATGAGAGCAGATGCTGTGGTTGATTTCATTTCATACTCGAATCGTTCTCGATAAAGGCCACACCAAAAATTAAAAACCCTTTTAAATGTTTCGTCGTCGGGGATAGCATTACCCAATAAGTCTGTGATACCATTTGCCTTTAGATCGACATCTATTGTTTCAGATCCAGGTAAAAAACCTTTCCTCATGTCGTGATTTAATCTCATTTTGCATAAACTGATGAAGTCATGGACTCTTTGCATAAGCTTTTGTGATATGAAACAAAAAGAGATACCTCTGGTTAGTTCGTCAGCCATATTTGCCATAAAAATTTTAAAAAAGGTGCATTTCCTTGAAAAAATAACGTCACAAACATTTTGTCCGATTACATTGATAAGTCGACTATCAGTTGTTCGAATTCTATGCCCTTCACTGCCAACTATGCCTGGACAAGAATATTCTCTTGGAACTAATAGCAGAAAGCCATTCGTATCCCACGCTACCCGTGGATTGCGAGAATTTGAAGTTCCATTCATCCACTGTCCTGTCGGTTTCAAGGCTGCGAAGTGATCAGGACACATTAGCGGCCTTCTTGACTTTAAACTGTAGCTATAAAACGAATCCCAAAGAACCAAGCGGGGACAAAAATAAGTGGTTAAATTTCTTGGGTTGGCTGCCATGACTTGAGTTGGACTTACAATCACATAGTAACCTGTTCCAACAAAAACTTGGAACTTTGATGTAGCGTGATTTATCATCTGACTCCAACCAGTGCTTATCTCGATGCCCTTCACACATGATAGTGTTGTTGCGAGCAATGCTATATGAAACAAATAATTAGTCAACATCTTCCTTAAATTTGTGAAATATAACTTCTACTAAAACGTTTGAAACAATTCACTTGTCAGCTCAACTAGCTACTGCTCGAGTAATTATATGTGTATGATTATTGAATGTGAGCTTAGTTGACATTCGTGAATAATCACACTTGCTTTTTTTATCAACGCACTGTCATCACCGCATACAGCAAGGCGGAAACTTCGCAAACAATATTCATTATTGCACACCTAAGCGTAAAGTTGTTAAATATATATTCTGAAAAGGTCTTGGTCTCAGCTTCCACCAATTTACACCTTTTTTAAGAATTAAACACCTTTTGAATTTTGATCGTTTTATTCTATTTATTTCTGGCAATTAAATGTTTTTAGAATTAAATTGTTTCGTTTCATGTCACTGTATTTCCCCGTACGCATCTTCGGCTGTTCTCAACTTTTGCTGATATCAATCTTTTTTCTGTAATCTGTTATCTCGATTTCCCTGTATACTGTTCGTCAGTAAGACAGTAGCAATGTTTTTCAATCAATGTTGGGAGTGGTACAGGGTTTGCGTGAAAAACTTGGTTTTTACATTAATTTTGATACTACCTTCATTCGATTATACAACAACTAATACAGTAGTGTAATTTAAATACACGCTTTTTTTAATAAGGAACCTACATCAAGGCCTAGTTCTTAAAGTTCCTTATTTTTGGACCTCTTTTGAGGCAATTGTAGTTCAAAAAGTTCCTTAATAGTTCCTTAATTTTAACTGCACATACAGTGGTCTTAACAATAAAAGATAGACATTTGCATGTGAGCAAAGCTCGAGTCTACTCAAAGAAACATTGGATACATGCTTAACGTACAATTTATTTGATTTTCGACTGCAAATGAATGGAACCGGCTTTCTAATCCTTGATTATTTGCAGTGATAAAAGTATTCAACATTCAAAAGTTCCTTAATGATTTGCTCTTTAGTAGTATAAGTTCTTTAAATTTTCGGCCCTTCTACATGTAGATTCCTTATAAAGTGGTTCCTTATAAAAAAAGCGTGTATTGTTGTTATTACACGTTTTTTTCATAAGAAACCGGTTTATAAGAAACCTAGAACTAGACAGCCCAAAAGTTAAGAAATTTTTAGAACTAGGAGGAAGGAGTTAAGAAACTTAAGAAATTTTCGTGTCAGTTTTCCAACATACTGATTTCACATTTGGACGTAGTAATCAAATCTCAAGCATTTCCGTGCGATTTCTCGCACCAGCATGGCTAATTCTTTGTAATACAATAATATTAATATTTTGCTTGCTATATTCACGTTTTTTTCTCGTTTTTACTGCAATTTATTTCCATTAAATTAAGAAACTGTCAAGAAACTTTTAGAACTAAAATTGGGCCAAAAATTAAGAAACTTTAGAACTAGGCCCCGAGCCAGATTTCTTATAAAAAAAAACAACGTGTAATGAAGCTGCCACTATAAAAAGGTGGAGTCTTTTGAGTTATGGCAGGCCAAGAACAATAGTTTAGTACAGCCATACCTAATTTTAAGGAAAATTTATCACTGCAATTTTGACAAAATTCAGGGAGCTTGTGGACGAACCCCCAGAAATTGTTGCTGACCACGCCCTCCACTTTGACAATGAATGTGACCTTCGCTCTTAAGAGCCATAAATTATGTTAGCCTTGAAAAATAGTGATTTTTATTATCTTAATTAAAAGAGCTGGCAATGAAAGAGGTTACTTTAAGCATATTGACTATGCTTCTAGGTATTAGTTGTTACCTAAAATATCTTGCACTAAACATTTTTATCACTTCATATTTTAACTGTTTATCATTGCACAGAGGGTTATCACTGCGCATTAAAATTGGGTATGTTTACAGAAAAGAGAAAAACAATTCTGCTCGTTGCCTCCTCAGTTCAACTCAATTCATTTGGATAAAAAGCAAGTTTGACAACTACAAAATATTAGTAACTAAAATAGCAGAATTAGATACACGTTTTTTTACAAGAAGCCGTTTTATATAACAAATCCACTAGTAAGATTTTTGGCAAATTACAATAGATTCTTTTAAAATTGCGATGAATAGCGGAATCATTTTCGGGCATACTTAAAAGCTTTTTTCGTCTGACACTCCTCAGAGTATGAACGTCAGAAACAGACCGAAACAATAGACTAAGGCGGAATTTATACCCAGATGCGGCTCGAAATGCACCAATCAGAAAGAACGAAAAGCTGAATTGGCATTGTGTTTTAAACACCAATCAGCTGGTCGGATACAGCAAGAGGACCAATGAATTATTTGAAGAGTCCAAGTGAGAAAACGAACTCTTTCTGTCTACACAGAACCGGCCTTTTGGTTTTTATGTAGACAGATTCCAAAACCCTAAGTGAAACAAAGATCTTGCTTTGCCAATGATTCTGAAAAAATCCTCGCTGTAATTTTCCGCACAAATCGGGTTATCGAGTAGATGTTGTCCTATGGCAGAATCATGTTTAACACTAGGTTGTTGTTTAGACCCACGGGGTGGTTGCTCTCTTTGCCGAAAATTATGCAGACGAATGTTAGTAGGGACATGCTGCTTTATCCTATCACCTAATCTCTGAGAAGTACGACCTACGTACCTGGCATCACACCGGCACGAGAATTCATAAATGACCAAACTTTTTTGTGTGGTTTTTTCAGAATCATTGGCAAAGCAAGATCTTTGTTTCACTTAGGGGTTTTGGAATCTGTCTACATCAAAACCAAAAGGCCGGTTTTGTGTAGACAGAAAGAGTTCGTTTTCTCACTTGGACTCTTCAAATAATTCATTGGTCCTCTTGCTGTATCCGACCAGCTGATTGGTGTTTAAAACACAATGCCAATTCAAAATTTAACGGCAAAAACAACAACTTTTAATTTGCAAAACATGTTTCGGACATGCACTGTCCATCATCAGTTGATAAATTCAAATTTCTACAATGGTTAATTTTATAAGGAAAAGTAAGTTACGTAATATATGTTTACAACAATAGATGAGAGAAAAAAAAATGTTAATTGATATTATGGGTGTGGTTAAAAGAAAAAGGTTAAAACGCTAAGATAATGATAAATTATAATGATACAGCTGCCTATTCAAAGTAGGCTTTTCCCATGAGATGTGCAAAGCCTCTTTGATCTTCAATTTAAAAGAAGTTTGGGCGGTGTCCAAAACAGAGAAACAATCCTCTGTGCAAGCCTGACGACAGATTTCCGATTCCTGCAAATGCTTGTAGATGTGTGAATTTTATCTGTAACCAAATGTTCCCAGATTCGTGTAGAGAGATGGGGCTGGTTTCGCCAACATAAGATGCAGTACTGCATCCAGCGCAAGAAAATTTGTAAATTACGAGCCGGAGACACTTGGGCACAGAATCCTTCACCCTAAACATATTACGAAGCTTAAACGAAGTAAATACAAGTTTAATATCGATATCTGTACAATACTGTTGAACTAGGTGTTTTATTTTACGTTGACCACACCCATAATATCAATTAACATTTTTTAATCTCATCTATTGTTGTAAACATATATTATTACGAATTGACTTTTCTTTATAAAATTAACCATTGTAGAAATTTGAATTTATCAACTGATGATGGACAGTGCATGTCCGAAACATGTTTTGCAAATTAAAAGTTGTTGTTTTTGCCGTTAAATTTCTAATTGATGCCAATTCAGCTTTTCGTTCTTTCTGATTGGTGCATTTCGAGCCGCATCTGGGTATAAATTCCGCCTTAGTCTATTGTTTCGGTCTGTTTCTGACGTTCATACTCTGAGGAGTGTCAGACGAAAAAAGCTTTTAAGTATGCCCGAAAATGATTCCGCTATTCATCGCAATTTTGAAGTTTTGTACAACTCAACGACTATAGATTCTTTTGTTCTCTTGTTTCTTAAAACAATAGAAAGCAATATAAGATTTAAGAAACTTTTATTAGTGAGGTTTTAGCTAGGTTTCTTATATAAAAAAACCGTTTAAACGCAAAACAAGAAAAATGAACAAAAAAGTCAACAGAATTACGCAAACAAGGAAGTTTTGTATCATACACTGTATCTATCAAGAGCTTGTGTTCTCAAACCAAAACATGATCACACTATTGAACAGACTTGCTAAACGAGCCCTAGTGATTCCTCTTGAAGTGAATTACTTGATGCTGGAAATACTGTATTGTGGGTATATAATAAATATAATAAATAAATATAATATAATAAATACTGTAGGTGGGATGAATTTCAGCCCGGCATGGTGAGCCAGACAGTCATTTGAGTTACATGGCGCCATACAACTGAAATGATTTTTATTGTTTTTTGGATTCGCGCCTACGTATATTTGACAAATTCATCCCACTTCAGTGGGCTGACCTGAGTTCGTTCCCTGGGGGGGGGGGGTTAACTTCAATAGATCAGTGGCGGGGGTGTGCCATTTTCGTAATAAAAAGTTGACCCCAAAATTTATGAAAATTGTAAAAAGTATACCCCAAAGTTCACAAAGAAATATGAATATAGTACATGTAAATACTCGAAAGTTTGTTTTTAGATACCCTGGGTGCCAGACTCTCGAAATTAAAAATGAGATCTGGCACCCAGGGTAGTTTTTAGAGTTATGCAGCTGAAATTTATTTGGCAGTTATTGTGATTTTATTAAAATTGACCATCTTAGCAAAAATGATACCCCAAGTTTGTAATTTTAGCAAATTTGATACCCCAAAATTCATTTTCCACCCCTAAAAAGACACCTCAGATAATGGCACATCACGTAACCATGCATATCAGAGTTACCCCCCCCCCCCCGGGGGCTCGTTCATGTGGGAAATTTTCATCCCACCAAGGTGAGATCTCACCAGCACGGCAGTCACATCTCACCTGTTTGGCATATCCCACTTCTCATATGAGTGCAAATTGCAATTTTGTTTTCATTTACAAATCACAGTATCGTATGCATCTATCACCTCATATGAACGAATTTGAAAAATCGGGCTGAAAGTTCTCGTTAAAGCACTTGGCCTGCGTGCAGACTCAAACCTCTACAAAGGAGGTAAGACGTAGGAGGTAAGACGACATGCAAATAACTCGGGAAATGTTGCTCGCTTGTCACTCGCATGTTTAATCCCCCTAGGAGACACACCGCATACAGTGTAGCGTGCGACATGTCTTCTACTTTAGCAAGGCCTTAACTCCACATTAATACTGCAAGTTTAACCATCCAGAAAAGAATTTAAGATAACTCGAATACATTGGATTGGTCGAAATTCATGATTTAGATAAAATTGGTTTAAATGCGTCTAAGTACCGCAAACCGATTTTATAATGAGACTTATTTGCTAACCTCGATTTCCAAATTTCAGGGATTTCTCATATCATGGGTGATTCATTTTTACGATCGCTGGCGAACGGAGGAGGAACTACTGACAGAGTCGTTCAACAATATAATTAGAGAATGTTTGCCTAAAAAAACGCAACGGCGTTGGACGTTAGGGTTTTCATGCACATTGGCAACGTATTGCATGGTGAGAACTATAGCTTTTGCGTTGAAAACATTTAGACCCTAGGAAAATCGTGCACCAAAACGATTTGTGTTTCTGCCTCGTTACGTGCTTGAAAATTTTCTCCATTTTAGGTGGATTTCTCCATTTTCTGTTTGGAGAATTTTTTTACCCCAAATTTTTATGATCAGTGAGATCTTGAATAATCATGATAAAAAAATCGCCCATTTTTCAACTGTTGCCCTATGTCATATGTGTGGAATGTGTGCTTATGTTTGAGGA
The DNA here is from genome assembly GCA_014526335.1 of Chrysaora quinquecirrha. NCBI lineage: Eukaryota > Metazoa > Cnidaria > Scyphozoa > Semaeostomeae > Pelagiidae > Chrysaora > Chrysaora quinquecirrha. The sequence goes on from JACTAT010000010.1 coordinate 9,185,397, forward strand.
TTACTCTCTGATTTATTCATAGTTGATGCTGTCAGCTAACCACGACCTGGCAATTATTGAAGTAATCGAAAAGTGGATTGAAGATGCCACTAATAATGATCTCAAAAAGGATATGTTCTTCAAAGATTTGGAGGAAGCCATAATAGGTGAAATACAGTCAACAGATAATGGAGAGGCAAGCATTACTGCAATTTTTTTAGTTCCTATATTCCCTTTAATATGAAGGGATTCCATCGGTCTATTTATTTTTCTCATCACTTTCTTTTAAGTTGGTGACAAGATATAGCTAAATCTATAAATAACTAATACATTCCAACTTCTAGAATAAAAAAAGAAATTAAGAAATTAAGTCTAGCTACTGCTAAACGGTATAGAACGGTACATATATCAGTATAAAATATAACAGCAATACAATACAATTATAGTCACGATATACAGACAGCCAAAGCCAATTATTTGATATGTAACCAATATTTGGCAGAAGTTGTGTGCACAACTTGCAGCTGCATTTATGTTATTGGGGCTTGGGTATTGGCAAAAAAACCTGGGGAAGACAAAATTTACGTAGTTGAAAATGGCAAAGAACAGGAGTTGAATAACAAAACAAGTTTGAAACTAATGAGTAGCTACTGGCCACAAATAATCAGCTTTCCTTTTCATTCGTTAAAAATTTAAAAGCATAGTAACGTCAGTATTTCATATTACAAGGTATTAACATGGCTAAATCCTGCAACACAGCAGACTTGGACTAAAGAACCAACACTTGCCATTGCAACGCATGCATTCAACAGATTATGCAATTCGTCACTATTTGGACTTGAAGCTTAGGCACATGGTAGCGTTTCAAGTTGAGCTGATAGCTGTTTTGAGGTAGCTACTGTATGATCAGACTGTGTCGACTATTGTTGTCGAAGGAAATGGCAAGGCGGGCTGCCAAACAGATCCATACACAGTTGAAGCTTCACGCTCTATAAAATAAGTGACAATACCTGAGATGCTATGTCTTATATAGAAAAGAAAAGTGAAAAGTTAAATTACCATTTTATGCTCTACTGATAAGCAAGGCTACTCAGTCGACTGGCTTGGTTGCATGTAGCCTATAGCACGGTGCAGTCACACAGCGCTCCTAACTACTCGCCATGTACCCACTTATACATCTAGGTGGAAAGATGCACATTTTGTTTACAACTTACCCAAGGTTGTTTTCTCCGTTTTCACAAATGCGAAGATCGTGCATACTAAACACTGCGCCACAGAGACTGCGTGTCTCACGGCTGAGTACAAAAGTAGATCAGAGCTTCACCTTTAACTTTTATCCCACTTGTCTCCTGCTAATTATACCATATCAACTTCAAGCGCATTAGATATTTTTCTCTTTCATCTTCTCTTTGATTTATAGCATCATTGCTTTCAGGTGTCACAGTCAAGAATAGAAGAATTCGGCGACAACCTCTTTGGTAGACTTACCCCAAGTCTAAATCTTTATTCATCCGAACACAAAGTCATGCGAGTCAATTGATAGCGCTGCGAAGGAGACAATGAGAAAAGTGAACGGAGATTTAGACTTATACACTTGTGCAGGTCATGAATAATTAATGAGCTTTTTCCTTTGTTATTCCTGAACAGGCGGACAGATTTCTGTCCGCCGGCATTCTCTTTGATGTTGGACTTAGACAATACAGCAGCATTGAAATAAAACAATGCGAGTTAGAGGAGCAATCGCTGCATGAAAATTGCAAGGGGGTTACTGCGAAGCTTTCTTTTTGAAATACAATGAGATAACGTGCCGTGATAAGGTATAAAATGAATAACATTGGTGATTTCAGTTAATTTTTTAGTCAATCAAGCAATTATGGATATCAATTTAAAGTCTGTTGATTTGGCGAAAAAAGTTTTTTCAATCGACTCACTGAAAGATTTTCAGATTCAGGCAATAACTGGGTTAATGGATGGTAGAGATGTATTTTTATCCCAACCAACTGGGGCTGGGAAATCCCTTGTTTATCAGCTATCTCCTTTCGCATTTGATTTTTAAAACATTTTAACGAATAGAAAACTGGATGGGCTGGAAAAAGACGTTAAAGTGAAGGAGATTTTAGAGGGGAAGAAATCAAACTCTATTGTAATTGTAATACAGCCTTTGATATCTCTTATGAGGGATCAAATAAATAAACTACGAAGCAAAGGCATCCAAGTTTGCCGTTTAACACACAAAAGCGAACATGCTGGTTTAGCAAGAGAAAATGAAGAATCAGACACCAAAATTGAAAACTGTTCCATTTTGTTGGCATCTCCTGAAGCGATCCTTGGTGATTCTTACCGATCAATATTTCGAAATGCAGGACTAAGAGGGCGTTTTGCTTGTGTTGCTGTTGAACGAGGGACATTGCATTGTAAAATGGTATGTATATCAGATATATCCATATAATTAGCTGTATTTTGTGAAGCTTATGAAACAGAATCCTAATTCAGATTTTGTATAATGTTAAATTTTTTTAGGGGTGCGAATGGGAAAAAAACTAAGGCATTCAGAGAAGATTACTCAAAGCTATCAGAAATTCGTTCACTTGTTTGTACAAGCAAAAGAATACCATTTGTGTCTTTGACGGCTACTGCCTTGCCAAGTGTCGAGAAAGCTATCATTATAAATTTACAAATGCAGTGCATGCAAAGAGTAGTCGAAATGCCATATCGAAGTAATATTCGTTATGCTATACTGAAAACTGAAAAAGATGATCCATGTAAAATATTTCAGTGGTTAATTGATGATGTTAGGGAACATGGTTGCGAAACATCTAGAGTCATTGTATTCGGCCAGAGCCATAAACATTGTAGAACACTATTTCGTGAATTCGACATTAGGTTTAAAAATGATTACCCAAGCTATGAGACAAGACCATATGCAATTTTTCATGCCGAGACAGATGATGATGTTAAAGATCATATTATAAAATCTATGGGATGCGAGGAAGGAAAGGTTCGTGTCCTTTTTGCAACTACAGCATTTGGGATGGGAATCAATTGTAGAGGATTGCATTTAGTAGTTCATTATGGACCTCCAAGTGACATTGACGATTATGTGCAGGAAAGCGGCAGGGCTGGCCGTCATGGGGCCAACAGCAATGCAGTACTGGTTTGTTTCCCGTGATGTACGTCAGCAAATACAAGTCCTGTGATGAAAATTTACTCTAAAAACGAGGATGGTTGCAGAAGACAAATGCGTTTCAAATATTTCGGGCGAAGTGCTATTAAACCTCCTATATTAGGACATGCATGCTGTGACCTATGTTACAAAAGTTGCAAATGTAAAGCATGTGATGTTACCACCAAAAATCAAACTCTATCTTCTATAGAAGAATACTTTCAGAAACTGCAAATAAGCAGACTCAACAATGATGAAGTACCAGAAAAAATTTTATCTGACACTGGCAAAGAACTATTGGTGGAAGAATTAATGTCGCTTAGAAGTGCAGAAGTAGCCGCCGCATCAAACCAAATTGTTGGTAGCGATATCGTCACTGGATTTCCTCTTACAGCTATCAGCGAGATTGTATCCAAAGTCGACACTTTACATGATGAAAACTCGATATGGCTTCGAACTAGTTTGCTCGATAAGCAATTTGTATCAAAAATTTTTGATATAATCTTAAGACTTAGATCAAGCTTCTCGATAAGAAATCTAAATGCCCAAGGTAAAATTATAATATGAGGCGAAAAAAGTACACTTGATGAGTCCGATGATTCAAACGCAACAGACACTGATCAAAGTAATTCTAATTCTGACACTGATGATAGCGATGCAGTAGTAGTACGCAGAACAAAACACAGAGCAAATTATGCACTTGATTCAAATGATGAGATAGATACGGACTGACTCATATAGGTGCAATTTTATTATTGAAAGTTATTATTACTCGATATATTTAAGCTGCATAAAACTTCTGATGTTTTCACACAAATTTTATGAAATTTTTATAAAAAACGACGCATATAAGAAGCCACCATTTTATATTAAGCATAGTTTTTAAACAATCATGTAATATCAATAATCAGAATAATAAACAGTTCAGTTATGTACTATATATGTTGAAAATGCTAAATTTTTTTACGTTATCTGTCATCCATTCTTTTAATAACGGTATATCCAACCTACTCATAATGTTCTCTGGAAAATCAGGAAATGCTTCGTACTTTCTTCCAGGTTTGCATATGAAAAGTTCTTTTTCTTTGAGGTGTGCAGCAAGTGCTATAACATCTTCAACATTATTTAATTTCTTGTGCTGGCTTGATTGGGAGTGTACATCTGATTGAGTGTCAAACGACTTCATGATGTTGTCAATTGATTGATAAGAAGAACCTGCTCGTTGTATACTTTTTGTAGTTACCTTGCCGTTAAATTCCTTGCAGTCCATTTTGAAAAGGCGGTTCCAATGCTCAACATCTCGATCAATCTCCACATTACTATCCCGAAAACCTTTGTTGTTTATGAAACGATTATGCATGAGGTGAAAGGAAAATTCATCTAGAAGTAAGTAAAATACTTGGTACAGCATTTGAAACGAGAAATAGGCATACTTTACCCTTCCTTCCAATTTGAAAAGTAGACACAAATATTTGTATAATCTTATGATTCTCTCTCCATCTCCGTGTTTTCTTGCATCGTTAAAATCGCATGCCATCAATCCTAGCAAAAGAGCACAACGGGCATAGTAATAAACGCAGTCTCCATCGTTTTGTGTACTTACAGTTCCACGATTGTTTGCGCTACTTGCTGCTGACCATTCCTTATAAGTTGCTGAGCTTTGAATTTCGAACGCCAGTGCCTCGTCACTAAGAGTTTCGCCAAGGTCATCAACATGTTTTTGCACGTGCTTTCTGATAGCACTTTCACGGATGTATTCTTTGCCACAAAATCTACATTGGTAACCATCAATGGTGTTTCCTCCAGGTCCATGCCGTTCTTTTTTATGTTTTCTTAATGTTGCCACTCTCTTGTATTTCTTGTTGCAAATATCGCATCTCAAACATTCTTCCTCTGGCTTCCAATCAACAGAAATACTAGGCATAACATGCTCATCCATGATAGCATCTAGTATTTCATTCATTACCTGCAAAACAAGAATGGGACTTTTTAACATATATAAAAATTCTGTTGCCTACTTACAACTTTGCTTGCGACAAATAAAATGCATGTCAATTAATATCAACACATTAGATACAATAGAAATTTAAAGAACATTTGGTATTAACCCAAGATATGGAAAATGAAAGTTTCACACATAAAGATATTCAGATTGGAGCTTTATTGGATTGCAAGCACTGCAGCACCAAAGACATAAAAAATTGAATGTACATAAAAATAGGATGCATACCATTTCTTGTTGCTGGGGCAGCACATTTAAATGCAGATTTTTCTGGCGTTTGACAGCATCAAATGCAGTTACAACCATAGCTGATGTGTACTTCTCCAAAAAGTCGAAAGAAGCGTCTATATCTTCCATTGGTTCAACAGGTACGTTCCTGGCGTTTAAGAAATTCTTCGCTGCAAAAAGAGTACCATGATCTCCAGACGATTGCGTATCGAATAACAGTCTCATATTTGTTCCAGGGAAGGCAATAACGGCATGGAAGCAATAGCAATTGGCTATGCAAAAGAAGTCCCTCAGCGCTGTGTAGCCACCATTGTCTCTCAACTGAGATCTGGTGATGTTTTTCTCATCATCGGAACTTCAGAATGGGCGGTCAGTGTGCCAGCCCAATGCCAAAATGCCCTTCGCTTCTGGGGGGTTGACGAAGAAACGAAGTTTTTTCCGCAGACCAGCACACTATGTCCATGCCGACAACCAGAGCCCGAGGACACTAGTCGAAAGCATGAAAAGAGTGAAAAAGAAAGCAAGCACCTAAACCAAGCAAGCAGGGAGGGTGGGTGGGACAAAAATCTGCTTGTCAAGAACTTTGAAACGTTCTCCGTTCACAGTTCATGTTCAGTTTTAATGATAAGCACAGACCGCGTGGCAAAATTTATAGCCGCCAAATTTAAACGCACGAGTTAACCCGATTCACCATAGCAACACTGCTGTATAAGGAATCGCTTTGTATGAAAAGCTTCCACCAATCATGAGACACCTGAAAGCTTCTCTACCTCTAATGCGATGCAAGAGGGCAATAATAACATAAAGCCCTGTCACATATTAAACCCGAATAAATTGCATTTAGTCGTGCCTTAATATTTGTTCCAGGGAAGGCAATAACGGCATGGAAGCAATAGCAATTGGCTATGCAAAAGAAGTCCCTCAGCGCTGTGTAGCCACCATTGTCTCTCAACTGAGATCTGGTGATGTTTTTCTCATCATCGAACTTCAGAATGGGCGGTCAGTGTGCCAGCCCAATGCCAAAATGCCCTTCGCTTCTGGGGGGTTGACGAAGAAACGAAGTTTTTTCCGCCAAGAGCGAAGCTCCCCAAACCCCCCAAAGCAAAGGCAGAGGAAGCGAGAAAAACATCACCAAGCAACGCATCCTAAACTGGCCCAAGAGAAAGAATACCTGCGCAGCACCAAGATCTGCACATCATCGGCTGAAGCCTCAATCAAAGATCTGTGCGTTTACGCCTCCACCACTTTCACCGCAACGGCTGCCAGCAAAGCAAATGCGCCCGTGAAAGGAATACCTGAAGCGCGCATAACCTGAGAAGTATGTATTATACAAACCATATACATTACCTCCACCACTGAGAACGATATGTCCAAGCATTAATTTTGAGGAAGACCAACCGGTCTTTATAACCTCCGCCAAACATTAACATTGAGGAAGACCAACCGGTCTTAATAACCTCCGCCAATCATTAACATTGAGGAAGACCAACCGGTCTTTTAAACCTCCGCCAATCAATAACTTTGAGGAAGACCAACCGGTCTTAACAACCTCATTCAATAAATAGCGTTGAGGAAGACCAACCGGTCTTAACAACCTCCGCCAATCGTTAACATTGAGGATGACCTGACGGCCATTAACCTCTTAAACATACTTTTATGGTAACTCCCATCGAGTAGTCCAGAATAGTGACCAGAGCTGTAAGAACAGATGACCACTAAACTGAAAAACCTAGAGAAAAGCTAAAGCGCAGAATAAAATGAAGAGAGAATGCTCTCCGAAAGCATCAACTGGAAAAACAGACACACGTAAAAGAAGTACATAAGCGAGAGAAAATATACACACACAGGAACATATTTGAACGGTACAAAGCTTTAGTGCAGAAGGAGAACAATATCTCCAAAAAACATTAAGACTGAGGATGACCTGACAGCCATTAACCTCCGCCACGGAGAACGATATCTCCAATATTGAAATTGATGATTACCTGAGGCCATCAACCTCTGCCAGGGAGAACGATAACTCCAATATTGAATTGATGATTACCCGAGGCCATTGACCTCCGCCATGAGAACGATATCTCCAAAAACATAAAAAACATTAAGGATGACCTTACACTCATTAACTTCCGCCACGGAGAATGATATCTCCAATATTGAAATTGGTGATTACCTGATGGCCATGAACCACAGCCACAGAGAGCGATATGTCCACCCTATCATTGACGATGACCTAAAGGCCAGACTAGCCATAGCGGTGATCTAACCGTTATAAGTTCGGAAAAGGAGCATTTATGTCTCCATAATTAACAAAAGGTGGACCTTACAGTTATTAACCTTTGAAAGGAGAACATCTCCCACGTTGAAAAGTAGGGACCTTGCAGTTATTAACTTTCTCGATATGATAAACTGCCTAAAAATCCTTGTGTCCCAGATCAGCCATGATGGTGACCTAACAGTTATGATCTCCGAAAAGGAGCACCTCCATCCCAGAATTAGCAATAAGATGGACCTTATAGTTATTAACCTTTGAAAGGACAATATATCTCCAAGATGAACAAAAAGGGACCTTACAGTTATTAACTGCCCATCCCAGGAAGGTATGTCCAAAAATAGCCAAGATGGTGACCTAACAGTTATAGCCTCTTAAGGTTGCTAACAGTATATGCTAGCACGTGTATATACCAGATAAGCCACAATGGGGACCTAAAAATGTAGAATCTCGAAAAGAAGCTAATCTTTCTAAAAGGATAACAATAGGAAGGACCCTTCAGTCATTAAGCCTTGACCATACTGAGCTCCCGAATGAGCATTATGAGTAGGTATCTTTCCTTTCCAATCATAACTGTAGTCTTTGTAAACCACTTTTCAAATTAACAATGAGAATGACATCAAAGTCATTAACCTCCAACAAGTGGAGAACATGTCTCTCACGTGACCAATAAAGGCGACCTTAAGTTGTTGTGAACTGCTGACCATAGAGACCCGTCCCCAGCATTACAAGAAAGCAACCCAATTACAAATTATTGGTGTAAGTAGCTAGAAATCCTATAAGAAAATCCCAGGCCCAAAATTGTCTGATCAAGGAGCTTGTCTTTGCCTACATTCTCAAAATGATTAAAATGTCAATCAAATAGCCAAAACTAATGGATTTTTCCAAGATTCCCAAATAAGACAAATGTCCTTCTCCCAAATAAAACCAGGGTATTGAAAACACCGACCCATTAGGTGCTGATTGTTAACCAAAAGAAATTTTTGATGCATCATTTTTTAAATGGATAGCTAGTAAGGAAAGCCTTTTGGCATGTTTTCAGGATGAATGACGAAACAGAAATTCCTACCTTGGAAGTGTACCCAATAAACACAGAAACATTTTCACATGATTGCTTGATAAATAATAAACAAGGGAGGGTGCCCCATTGCTCAATGTCTATGTTCCATCCACAGAGCACACATCCCAAACCACTGAGACTATGCTAAGACCCCAGTCTCCTTATTATACTGTCATCGTGGGAAGAATTTCCTGTTATTTTCATCACTTGACAAAAGGACCAATAATTCAAAACACTCTGATGTTGGCAGAACAGCCCTTAAGAAGTTCTTTATGAAATTTCTGAAGGCTGGTTAGATCAACCGCAGCAAGAAAAATAATGCTTCCAAAGCCAAGGCCTGACCAAAATTGCTAAATTGTACTCCCCAATTGTGCCTGGTGCTAAGTCGAGAGCCATGTCTAAACATGAAACTGGGATTCTTGTTTGCCCATTTAATAAAACAGAAAATCTGCTTATTCAATTCAAAGAAATTTTTATGCATCATTTTTGAAAAGGATAGCTAGTAAGGAAGGCCTCTTGGCATGTTTTCAGGATGAGTGACGAAACAGAAATTCGTACCTTGGAAGTGTACCCCTTAAACACAAACACATTTTCACATGATTGCTTGATAAATAATAAGCAAGGGGAGGGCTGCCCCTTGGCTCAATGTCTATGTTCCATCCGCAGAGAACACATCACAAACCACTGAGACTATGCTAAAAGCCCAGTTTCCTTATTAGCCTCTGTCATCGTGGGAAGAATTTCCTTTTATTTTCATCATTTGACAAAAGGACCAATAGTTCAAAACACTCTTATGTTGGCAGAGCAGCCCCTTAAGAAGTTCTTCATGAAATTTCTGAAGGCTGGTTAGATCAACCGTAGCAAGAAAAAAATAAGGCTTCCATAGCCAAGGCCTGACCCAAATTGATAAATTGTACTCCCCAATTGTGCCTGGGGCTAAGTCAAGGGCCATGTCTTAACATAAAACTGGGATTCTTGTTTGCCCATTTAATAATACAGAAAATCAGCTTATTCAAAGAACATTGCACGCAGCTGAATAACAACTAGACCTTTCTAGATGATAAAAAAAATCTGTTTAGAATACCAAAACTGTGCAATCAATTGAGAAAAAGGGCATTCTTATTTAACACGACACTTGAAGCATCATCTCCCTCCAAAAAAGTTGATGGAAAAAGATAAAATAGATTTTCTCTCTTAACCAAAACCGAAATCCATTTGCTTTCAAAAATTATTTTGACAGCAACATGCAACCCTGCAGTATTGCTTTTGAGATTGAACTAAGGTACACCTCACCAATTTCAAAAATATTTACTATAGGTATGGCTGACAGGAATGATTGAAGCCTAAAAAAAAAAATGTTTAACTCAAGTAAAATTTTCATAGAATTGCAATATTTGGATACAAAAATGCAAAATCTGACTGTTGCATCCAAACAACGTTTTTTTTTTTTTTTTTCTTATAGGTTATTAGGACACAGGTTTTGATATGCCCATGAACAAATAACAAAATTGATGCAGGGAACAAATTGAAAAAGTACAGGACTTCATATCTGTTTGAGCCTAATGCCTAGTATCACCAACCAAGTCCAAAAACGCCTGTCTATATCAATAGGCCTATAGCAGAAAAAACGGATCTTATTCCTGCCAACATGCTTGCAATTTTATCTTGTATCAGGATGGGCAATCCAACAGCACGAAATACTCCTAGAAAGCTCGGCGAATGTTCGTATTTTGTCATGAGTCCAGTAGGCCTATTAAAAATTAGATGACTGCTCTATGTAGACAGGAAAATTCGTGTATCTAATCTAGAGGCCCGGTCAATTCGACAAACAATCCGACAAGAGAATAAATGAAGAAATAAGCAATTAATAGTGATAATAACCATCACATATAGAGATAAAAAATCGATTGCCAAGAAACCCAGCACGGTAAAGCAACCCTTTCTTGAGTAAACACTCCAAAAGGATTTTGGCCCACGTGTGGCCTAGGCAAACTATGAAGATACTCAAATCTCCACCTAAATTCTAAAATTCAAATATTGGAAGACAAAAATAATAAAACAAAACAGAAATCAGAACTTTCTCACCCAATTCAACTTTCATAGCAGCCAAAACTTGCGAAGAGGACACGACAAAAATCTGCTTGTCAAGAATTTTGAAAACGTTCTCCGTTCACAGTTCATGTTCAGTTTTAATGATAAGCACAGACCGCGTGGCAAATTTTATAGCCGCCAAATTTAAACGCACGAGTTAACCCAATTCACCATAGCAACACTGCTGTATAAGGAATCGCTTTGTATGAAAAGCTTCCACCAATCATGAGACACCTGAAAAGCTTCTCTACCTCTAATGCGATGCAAGAGGGCAATAATAACATAGAAGCCCCTGTCACATATTAAACCCGAATAAATTGCATTTAGTCGTGCCTTAAAATGTCTAACAACACACTAGAGCTACTTTTAAGATTTCATCAAGAATAAGACTGGAAATAAGAAATTTCAATGATCTCAACAAGAATAAAAACTTGAAACAAGAAATCTTGCAAATTTTACCGTTTCGGATTTAAGCGTGGTGTATTTCATCGATTTATGGCTGATGTATTTTGGCAGATACTTTGTAAACCAATCCAATTCTTTAACATGTTTTGCAAGTGTCCATGCAACAAAGTGCCGTAACTCTAATCGAAGAGCGTCGTTATCTGTTCTCCCCGGAAGAAAGGCCGTCAGAGGAACATCCTCTGCGTTCATGTTTCGATCAACTTTGTTTAATAGTTTCATGCCATCAAAGGGTACTCGAACTTTAGAAGCAATGCAGTTGAAAAGATTTCTTTGGATATTTCCTTTCTTTATCGTTGTGTGACGTACTTTTGAAGATATATTAACATTGTCCCCAGCTAAAATAAAAGGCTGCAAGGTGTGGTCTGCATGTGCAATTGGAAGTTCAACTGACTCAATTCCTTCATCAATGCTAATATTTTGCAAATCAAACGATATATCGAGCAAATCATCTTCGGGTTCCACATCATTTAAATCAGCTTCAATAATACATGCTCCAAGATCTGTTTTTGATTCAACCGCTTCTGTATTGGAAATTGCCGTACAACGTTTACCAGACCAAGCTTTCACAATTATCCTTACCAAGAGCGCTCTGCAGAGTTAATATAGTTTGGTAGTTTATGCACAAGGATAAATGGTTGAAGCGTCGAAAAGTCATCTTATCTGCCCCACCTCTACGAAGAATCAGACCATTAAGATATGTGTTCATGTTGATCTTGCGACTCCTACATCGAAGTATGGATGATATTGCTGTTAAAATAGCAGGAGTTAAAGATTTTCTCGTCTTATTCTTATTTTTTGCCAAGCTTCTTGCATTTTCTGCGGCAGAGGTCACGATCTTCAAAATCAACGGTGCGTCTGTTTCCAATTCTTTCTGCTGAGTATCGAATGAAAATTCTTCCATGGTTTCCGGGCTTTGTAGTTTGAATGAGGACGTTCTCGCTGAACATATCTTTACACTTTCCAAAACAATTTCACGACAAACAACACTCTCAATTTCTTGACGAATCTCGGGATTCTTCCACACACAACTGGCTATCGCTTTATTGTTCCCACCGCAGATTGCTCGTGTAAGAGCGTGTATGTTTTCGGGAAGAACTGACGTAGTTTGAAGACCACCACTCCAGTAGGATGAGACCTGCAAGAAAGATGTAGTGTTATCCTTTGAAGCTAAGTTAATTTCCTAAATATTTTTGTAAAATTTAATCAATCTTAATCGTCGTAGAAGTACTAATATCCTACGAGTCGAGTATTGGGTAGTTGGAAAAAAGATTAAAGTCGAAAAGAATCCAGAAATAATACAAATAGACCTTTTTATATTCTTACCACCATTGTACATTCTGTCCTTTTCGCTTCAAAGAAATCGTTAGATTCGTTTAAAAACGGTTGCCATGGTATACCATCTGTTGCATGTAAATCCAACTTTCGTTTTCCCCTTACAATTTCTCGTACTCTTTTTGATTCTGACGTTACAACAGTGTCACTTGGCAAACCCCTTTTTACAGATCTGCATAGATATTTTTCTGCAGCTTCTTTTCTTCCTTTGTAAAAGGTTTTCTCTCTTTTCTCTCGGTTACCCAGAGCAGTTTGAATAGAGCGGTGGCAGGATTTACAAAGAACCTTAAAATCCGTCTCAGTTAATGTTACATCCAGATTCAATTCAACGTTTCTACCAGCTGATGTCTTTTCTACATCATTCTTCCACAATTTCAGTACACTGTCTTTTGCATTTTTTAATGTGTCTATATCAGTTTGGCAAACAACACAATATTTAGAACTAAATAATGGTGATATATATTCGCTTATTTTTTTCGGTGTTGACTCTCTACTTGGTTCCATTCTGACATGTCACCAAATTCCCTTTTTACTTTTTGACGTTATCACAAAATTTTCACGTTTTATATGCATCCAACTGGGGGGTATTAAAATCATATGATAGTTAATCAACGTTATTGTGTACAGGGGATCTCCTAAGGACACATCTGTGTCCAACAAAAGGGTTCCACAAAATTTAATGCGTTTCTTTGCTAATGATAAAAAGCGTCGTTTTCCTGCGCGTTATTTTGCACCTGGTGAAACTGGAAATAGCAGGTCAACGTTGCTTATATGGAAATAACTATATCCACTCGTAATTACTACATGCGTTTTGTCCCACATGTGCAAAATAAATGCACACACCCTTGCCACGAGACAATAATTGAAAAATGTGGAACCAGATAAAGATTCTGCACATTAATTTGCACCTGCTAAAACGTTTTCTGGTTTGGAAATTGTAGTGTGCTTCTTTCTTTCGCCCTAATTTGAAAGACTGCAGAGAAACTTCTACCCATGTTCTGACAATGACTACCCGTAATTGCAACATGTGTTCTTTTTCCCCCTCATGTTTGGAAAAATAGGCTGAGAAATTCATCCACCTGGTTTTTAAAGTTGATCAAATGAAGTAAAACTCAAGGCATTCATACTTAAAAAGAAAACAAAGATTTCAAGCATGCTTTACGTAGATAACATAATTGAAATTAAATACTGAAAGTGCTTACAGATAAAATCCTTTGTATACATTGCCTGGGTAATCTAGATTTCTTTCCTTCATTGTTTAATAGTTGTTATCATACCCCCCCGAACATTTGTTGAAACAACGAGCTTGCATCAAGCTCATTAATTATTCATGACCTGCACAAGTGTATAAGTCTAAATCTCCGTTCACTTTTCTCACTGTCTCCTCCGCAACGCTGTAACATTTAGGTTATGAATTCATGTTCGGATAAAAAAAGATTTAGACTTAGGGTAAGTCTACCTCTTTGGCCAATCAATAAAGTTTTGGACAGAAACGCCTGCCACAATGGAAGATTTGAGGAGGTCCAGCACCTCAGGCCAGCCCAGCAAAGTGAAGCGAAAAAGAGGTATATTAAACGTTACTAAAACTTCTGAACCTATTAGCAGTAAGATACCAAACTGAGTTATATCAATGGCGAAATTGTATTCCTAGCTGCATAAATATTAGAGCATGGCCAAACGATCATTGTTTGTCACACATTTGACATTTGCTTATCAAGCATTGTCGCTTGGCTAGGTCACAATTGTGCTCCAAGCTGAGTTAGCCAAGCAATGTTTTGACAACCTTTCAATATTTTCTGATTGTCACAAGCAAGAAATGTTTGTTTAAAATGTTTGCATGTGTAACTTTTTCAAACAATGCAACATTTTTTTTGGAAAGGTGCATCAGTGAAAGTCAGAATTGATTGAAATACTCATCTTCTTTCTCAGGTAACAAAATACCACAAAGCGTCTTCACAAAGAAAGGACTGTGGATAGTTCGCAAAGGTAATTTGCAAATGCCACATGTAAAAAATAGAAATCATGTATTTGGAAATAAACGTTTGCCAGCAACAGCCAGCTTCGCTTGTCGAGAATAAAATGGCACCTAGTATAAAGGCTTATGTTGAGCGCTTATAGTACTGTACTTCCCTACAGATGTCCCTCGGAAATGCTTGAAAGTTTTCTACAATGGGAAATATAATCTAGATTTTGCTCGACTGCATGTTGCCTCTTTGAATAAAAGTGCAATTCTATTTTCAGCTTGTGGAGATTTGGCTAAAGGAGAGGAAAACATTCTGCAAGAAGATCAAAATGCTGGAATACAAAAAATTAATGCTGTTTTAGCAGAAGAAAAGCTTGCAAAGCTGAACCAAATGATCACGAGGTTAAAAGTGATCGTGAGAACATACATTGAAAGTAAGCAAAAGTATTCCTATTCACTTTCACTGAGCGACAGATTGTCGAAAGCTTCAAATTCAGACTTGAAATTTGTCCTAAGTTTTAATCGTCGAAACTTTCGATACATAAGCGTAGCTACACCCATCTTTTTTTATGACAAGCGCTCTATAAGCAAGGTAGTACTTGCAATACGCAGAAACAGGAATAACTAGTATGGGACTGAAAACTGCTACGGAATTATCCAATTATCCAATTAAAAAATCATCCAATTAACGCATTTTGTTTTATACATATATTTCCAACAAAATTAGTGATGGCAAGAACATTGAAGCCAAGTATAGTATATTGCAGGCCCTGTACACCTGGGTTTAATATAAAGAAAGAGGAAAGTAAAAAGTTAAAGAATTGCTAATAAATTTTCAAAACCTAAATTCTGGGATAGGGCATCAAATATCTGACCAAAGTTCTGGGATTGGGTCGTAACGAAAATCCTTGCGGCGCGCACCCACGTATGAATTTATACCAGAGGACCCCTGTAAAGTAAGGAATTTTCTTGTCGTCAGGTTAACTTACAAAAATGAATGTTATTCTTTTTTAGGCAAGCGACTCGACATAGCCCTAAATGTCGAACAGCCACTCTATTTCAACCATCTGACAAAGGTTTGTAGCATCAATTCAGCTCATCAAGTACAGATACTTTGAGCGTTCGAGAAAAAAATTAACGTGTTTGTCGTAATGTCATCTTTCCCTGTCTTATATAGGTATAAGTGCTGCGGAATTGAACACTTATTGGCACTGCTCGGACGTCTCTAGAAGTGACTTAAACAACATTTAAACAAGAAAGAGTTCATCAGATCTTAGAACTGAATTCAGACATTGTACTATGTTATTTTTTAGGTCCTTAACGATACGGCACTGTCCGATTATACAAGAGGTGAAAATTTCTAAAGCTCCAGCTATTTGTAGGACCCCTGCCTTTAAATTTTGAGCAAGAATTCTAAATTTTTTCTGTTCTGACGAGCTCAGAACGAAATTCTACTTTGTAAATGTGGTTGTAACAAAATGTTCCCAAACCGATAGCACATGAACAAAATGAATGCAAAATAAAGTTAATGATAGTACTGCATGGCTTAACTTTGAAAAAATGTATTTAAATTTGAGAACAGATACTATTCTGAACAGAAAAAGTACAGAATAAAGCAAGCAAATTAATTCATCTCATTCTGCACAGGGAGTAAACGGTACGCATGTTTTCCTTACACAGGGTTATGCAGAGTCTCAAAGACGAAATGGTTACAGCCTGGAAGGTAGGTGGTGATTGGCGAGGGGCGATTCACTCATCTAAAAGGTGCACGAAATTTTTATGAACACAAAAGCATTTTCAAGGGATTTCTCTGAAAACAAAAGGTTTTCTAGCATAGATGTACGAGATTTCAAGCAGTGAATCGCCCCTCGATAATTGGTACCATTTAAAATTACTTTTCGCCGACTGGTCTTCAAAACCTTCCTAAGCAATATGAATAGTATTTGTTGGGGAGATGAGCTCGTAACTTGTCGTAACATTATTGTTTAGAACAATAGATTAATTGCTTGTCTTCACCAATCAGAATGCAGAAGTCATATTTGCGCATCGCGCATGTGAACAAACTTTCGCAGAAAGATTGTGCTCTTCCATCGAAGCTTCCTCGGCATGGTGTGAGAGTAGGCCTCAGACGTTCTTTTTAGGCTAATGGTTACCGTATTTAGTGTAGTGTTTGGATGTTTCATTTTCATTGGTGTTTGTTTTCAGTGGTCATTGGTAGATAGAGAGCGTTCGACTTTGGCAGCGGGGAAACAGCACACAGCTAAAAATGATCGCCAAGCCACGAGAGCTGTAGAGTGCTTGTGAAGTCAATAACCGTCTGTCCAAGTGGTTCGACGCCTCTTAGCTTAGGCTTTGTTTTTGGTTTTTTGGACCTACCTCTCACAGCATGGCGAGCGTCCGGGTGCAGGATTACTTTCAGTTTTATGCAGCAAGAACAAGACCTGGCAAGCACTGTGAGTACTCTAATTGTATTTATCTAAACGATCAAGGCCATTATCATTGCAAGTTATGTTGTCTCTCCTTCAATGGCCTAAGGACCCAGAGAATGTTAAAACATCTTGAAACTAAACATCCTGAAATTATTAGACAACAAGACAATGAAGAAAATTGTGTTGATATTCAGAGCTCTCACAGTGAAAATCCTAGTTGTAATGACACGTGTTCAAATGCTTATACTGAAAGTAATCCTGCCTCGGAGATTCTCTCTCTCTCTCTCTCCCTATGAGCCCCTCAAGAGGCACTGTCCTCAAAAAAGCTAAAGTGTCAACTCCTTTGTCAGCCAAGCCTGCAAATGTCATTCTTTCTTCACCAGGTATATCCCCTCTGTTTCACAAAAGTTCTTCTAGCCAGGAAACAGAAACCTCAGATAATCTTCCTATCCAACCAGTCATATCAAACATTGGAAAATATAGTGAAAGTGAAATTGCAAATAACTGTATTGTGTCAGGATGTCAGTCCAGTTTTAAATTGAAACCTTTAGCAAGAAGAAAGCTGAGAGGAACTGGGCATAATTACTGGGACTGGGAGAGTACTATACTCATTATTACTTTTTACCAAATTGATCAAAATGTGCACCCCTTTGAAGCTCTTATTTGTGGTCAACATTGGAAAAAGTGGTACAATTACAATTATAGGTTGAAGAAGTCTCTAGGCTCACATTTTGGTATTCAAGAAAAAGATAATTTCTTTCTTGATATGATTGATGCTGTTGCTGAATGCAAACACAGCCCTGTTGTTGATCTAGCACATAATGCTAAATTCATAACATTTTTTGCCAAACATAATAACTTGCTCAACCAAGTCCTGAAAAATCTTAATTTCAATGACTTAAAATCTCTGTCTCTCTCTTGCAAGTCTATGAACCTTAGTATAAAGGCATATTTAACTGATGATGGTGTTTGGGAAAGGCTGTTGAAGGTAGAATTTTCAGTAGATAAATGTTTGAGTGGAAAGAGTTATTTTGAGTCTTTCAAAGCTATTCATAAATACTGCACATTGAAGCAGCAGCTAGATATTGACATTGATAGTTCAAAGATATTGTTGGAATTGAAAAGGGAATTTAGTACATCATCAAAAAATGACCTGCAAACTTTGCTGAAAGCTTTTGGGGAAAACAGAAATCCCCACCCTTTAGAAACCTTAGTATATTTCACAGCGAAATACTTGTCAAAATATTTCATCATCTATGGCCAGCTGATGAAGAATCATCATAAGCAACAATGTTTTGTTTCTGATTTTAGTGTTGGAATAGAAGTGTTGAGCACACCATTTGTTTTTCTTATTTTTGACCTTGTTTTGACAGGAAATGAATCCATCAATCCTTCAGAATTAGCAGCACGTGCATCACTGTTTAAACTTCTTTCTATTCATTCTATCAGACATAAAATGATGGACTATAAAATAATAACACCTCTTCAGAAAGTCTTGTCAAATGAAGTATCACTTACATGCAGTAAGCATTTAATGTCTGCTTTGAACAAAGCAGGTCTCTCAATCTCATATTCTAAAGATCTTAAGGATAGCATTCTTGCAAGAAACCTCTGGCATAATTTTGGATTGAAATCAGCATTGCAGAAAACAACATCTAATCTGCATTGGATAGAATGTGATAATCTTGAGACCATGCTTAAATCTACATCAATCCACAATGCAGAAAGATTGACACATTTTTTAACATACCAACTAGAGTACATTAATGCCCACAACATGATCTTAGATCTGTTTGAGAGACCACAACCTCATAACATCAGCACCTCAGTTTTCCATCTAACATGAAATGAGAAAGTGCAACACCATGAATTCATCCAAAAATGCTTCAAAAGGTAGCGGATTTGCACCAATGCCTTTCTTGTGACAGTATTATTAGTGGTCTAGCCCAGTCAAGTAATCATGACAATGCAGATTTACCTCCACTGCCAATTGCTGGTTCTGAAATGCCATCTGTGCGAATTCTTGAAAAGGAAAATGTGCTTCCCAAATCTAGCACAGTATATCTAAGAATGGAGAAACTTTGCTCTTCAAATATAGATGATGTGAAAAAATTATTAGATCTAACAGCTAATGACTATTGTTTGAATGACCTATGTTATATACCCAGTGCTGCTTCTTCACCTTTCTTGTTTGCTTCACAACTTCTCAACAAAGAGGTTGCATCTGCGAATTCACAGAATAACACCACACCTCCTCAAGTGTACTTTATACCGTGGGGCTTTGTTTCTATCACAAAATCAACAGCTGATCAAATAAGATTTACAGACAGTGAAAGTGAACTGAAGAGAATCATCAGAATCATTACTGAGAAGCTTAAGGACCGTAAGGATGGTGTATTTGTAGCTGCACAATTGGTTGAGTCAGTCATACACCATGCTTACAGAGACATAGCAGTTTATTCAGACATTGATAAGATGATCTTGAATATTGTCCTTGGAGAGTTGCTACGCAAACAAGGTTACCTAGCCAGATCAAGCGAAATACTGCTATCTTGTCATAATGATATTCAAAACTGTACAGAGTTTCATTCAGATAACTTTATCATGATTCAGTCTGTCTCTCAGAGGCAACTTTGCAATTCGTTGTTAATCAATGCAGCTAACTGCTGCATTCAACTAGATCAGCCTCAAAGATGTATTGACATTCTTAGGTCAGGTATCCTTGCAGAAGGTGACATAATTGATGCATACCATTCTATTTGTGTGCAAAACCTAAGAAGTTGTGCTTTTGCATGTCAGGGTAATTTTTTTGATTCTCTTACAGCAGCAGAGCTTTGCTGTGCTATTGCTATTGAGAATTTACCAAGCAATCACAGCATCTTGGCAAACATCTTAAATCAGGTTGGTGTTATATTGGCGGCAAACAAGAAATTTGAAGAAGCATTCACTCATTTTCAAAGAGCTCAGAATATAGTGCAACAAACAACGGGTGTTAAAAGCTTTCAGAATCTGCAGATAAATTACAACAAATTACTGACTGAGAGTGTTAGAGACCAATATGTTGACGCAAGTAAACTGGAAAGGTGCTTGGAAGCTTTGCACAAAATACTCTCAAAGAACCATCATTTTACAAGTACACTGTGTGTTGCAAACATAGAACATCACTTCAGAAATTTTTCAAACTCATTTTTCATTTGGCAATGTTCTTTTGTGGGACTATTAGATCATCCATTTAGCTGGATTGATTACCCACCAACCTCTAAGGCTGTTGTGTTTGGGGCTGATTATCAGGTATGGGCTAATCTAAATCAACTTCTCCATTTGCACCCCCTCCGTTATTCATGGATTTCATCACTCTTCCTTGGGTCATTCCACAAATTGGCTAATCTGCACGAAAAACTTAGGAAGAGATATGGAAAGTTTCATCTTGAAAAGCATGCAGCAGCATTTTTAGCTAATCCCAGTGCATGCAAAGTCCAATATTTGTTATCAATGAAGGATTTTGACACATCAAATGAATTTTATTACCATGATGTTTTGGCTGGGCTTACAGAATTGCTGATTTTTTATTTGCATTTTAAAAATGAGATTGATGATGAGTGTAGAACATCTGAAATGGAAGCCGTCAAGAGTGCAGCAGTATGGGATTTATGTGTGAAACTTTCCAAATATAAGCCAGAATTGAAAGTGATTGCAGATTACCTATTTGAAGAAGGGCTTTCTGTGCTTGGACTTCTTGAAGCACAGAAATATGGAGATTTTGATTTGGACATGCTCTTTACCAAGATTATTGCCCCCTTGCAATTTACAGCAAGAGGTGTAAACTATGGCCCAGCTTTTTGCTATCATATCCGTGACATGGAGTGCCTCAGACCTTTTGAGAAAAGTGCTGTAAGGGGCTTGTGGGTTTCAAACAAGTCTTCAAAGCCAGGTCACTGTAGACCACAAGACCAGAACCTGGAAGCACAATTTAACAACAGTGCAAAGAACTGCTTTAAGCTTGGCACAGTTGAAAACATACTCAACAAGGCCTCCATGATCCAGGAAGGTGAGCTGTGCCATAGGAATTTCAAAGTGGAATTGGGGATAGATAGTTCAGCTGCTTCTCCGTCAAAGCATTTGTTCAAATCTGACTCCTTCATACGGCTAAGGGCTTGCTGGAAAAAGGGTTTACGAAAAGTTTTTGCTGAGCTCAATATGAATCAGTCAACAAATTTTGAGCCAACTGAAATCCATTCCCTTCATTCAGATTCACTTGTGAATGCAGATCTGCGAGAAGTACGAGACATTGGAGCCAAAAGGGTAGACAAGTTTGTCTCTGTCAAAATTGCTCAGCATGATGGTTGGCGCTTGGAGAATCCCAAGTTCAGTGAAATTCTGACCGTCCCGAGACCAGCCACTAAAAGACAGCAAAAAGCAGCTCTTAACCATGCAAATCAACAACTTGAGGTTATATCAGAGCTTCTGTTGCAGTCTACTGGCATGCAGGTGGCCATGTCAAGCTCAAGTAAACCAGTGCAGTTACTGAAGAAAGATGGTGTGAGTTTGCATTTTGCAAAAAAATCAGACCTTACGTTGTGGCTTTTTAAAAATTACGAGTCTGCTTTCTTGTCTGAGCCATCTTTTTCTGCTGCTACTGGTGCTTTTAGCGACATTGCTTGCATGATCAGGGACTGCATGTTTGACTTCCGCAAACTCAAGATTCCAACATGTACTTATAAGGAAATGAGTAGCCATATCATTGAGCAAACGGTCCTTCCTATTTTAAGGAAATATGCCAATAGAAGTCGGCATTTTACTTTTATCCAAACTTTTGACCGTCGGGCAGACCAGACAAAGGGTTGCACTGAGGCAACAAGAGCATCAACTCCAATTTCTCCTTTACAGTATACTGGCTTTCATGTAGACCCGAATGAGCAAATCAAAGCTTTTAGCACACGTTGGTTGGATCGAGATAATGGTCGTCAAAAAATCATAACGTCATATGTCAGATCATGTCAGGACATTGATTTTTTAAAGGCAAGACATATGCCAAATAATTTCACCCATGTAATTATTGGTGGCCACTGTGGCTTGTATGCATCTTACACAGTAGACAACATCGGCAATTTTAGTACATTGACCTCTGATTATACATGTTACCACCCTGAGGCTGATACGGTAGTTTTCTTTGCTCTAAAAAGGTTCTTAGATAATGGCCATCCATCTGGCACTTCAGTAATCATCAACTGTCCAGAGGCAGATAATGTCACCATTCTGCTTTTACAACACAGACTTATAAGTGAAATCATAAGTACACATTCCATCAAGTTGTACTGTGCCATTCATAACAAGCTCGTAGATGCTAAGACAGGGAAACCCACAAAAAAGCCAAAAGAAGATGCAACAGTTGAAGACTTTCAGGCGTTAAGTTCCAAAGTTAAAAAGGAATTTTTTCATCGATGTCCAGAAACTGTATAACACCATCGCAAGCTCTGAGTGCTTCAAAGAAACAGAATTCCCTTTGGAAAGTCTAGGTGCCCTAAGCATTTTCACAGGTAATGATAAAAATCCTGGCATTAGACATGTGACAAAACCCTTGGCTCTTAATGTTTATTCTCAGGCATGCAAAGACAATATTCTTCCTTCCCTTGTTGACGAGCAAGGATTTTTGAATAATTCACAGCATTGCAGGAAAGGTTTTCTCCTTCTTTATGCACGGATATATTACCACATGTATAGAGTTTACATTCGGTAACTGGACAATATTGATTGGGAATCCATTATTTGCAACCAAGCTCCAAACTTTAAGTTACTGAGAGATATCGGATACCAGTATGCCAAAGGCCAGTTAGACAAGGTACCACCTGTGGATGGAGCTTTTGATCAGATTTTCAACAGAGCTGTATTTCAAGCCAATGAGTACAACCAAATCTTCGAAAGTACTATTGAATACCCAAATCCAATAGAGTACGGTTTTGAAGAGTGTCAGGGAGGTTTAAGACCAAGGTTGAATAGCATTGTGAGAGAAAGTGGGAATACAGAGCCAGATGTTGTTTTGAGCCCGGTTGATGACTTATTGTTGCCCCATGAAACTACACCAAATGGCAGTGAATGTGAATGTAATGTTGATACATTGGAAGGTGATGAACAAGATCTTCAAAATTTCGTTGAATCTACCGATATCATTGGGAATAACATCGCCCATAACATCACAGCAGAAGATATTTTAAACATCACACTTGGGCAGACAGATGAGAATGAAGGTGTAGATCTGATGACCTTAACAGAGATGTGGAATTCAACCAATGAAAGTGGCCAAGGAGACAGGGTTAATTTTCAATGAGTGATTGGCATGTGGGATAAAGTCTTGAGGAACATCAAATCAACTAGCCCATCCCGTTTCCTGGCACCCTGTAGATATATTGTGTATAGTGTAAATATAAGTGTAAAATAATTCTTTCTGTTGACCCAGAGTCCATTGTTTGGTTTTGTTTGTTTATAGCTGTTTTGTTTTTTGTTCTGTTTTGTTTGTAAATAGCCATTTTCCTAAGCTGTTACCTTGTCGTGGTGAAAATGCTTGAGTGACTCTGTGATCCTTTGAGCTTTACTAGCTGGAACTGAGAGGTTCCTTAAGGGCTACCCATGCTAGGCAGGTCATGAGGGTAGAGTTGAGACGAAAGACAGCTTGTTGGTTTGGTCTGATAATCAAACATGTTGTGGTTAGTGTCAGTTGCTAGAATCTCTAAAGAAGATTATTCTTTTAGTTCAATAAAGTAAAAAACTTTCTACTTGCTATGGTGTCCCCATTGCTAAGGGTACCACACCATCATCAAACTTCCTGATGTCACAAATTAGCTGGATTAGACAGAGAAAAAACACTGCATCTTCAAGAAAACTCACTCCTAAGAACACAAACATCATTTGCCAGATTGTAGGAAAGTGGATGAATTTGGAAAATTGTTTTTTGTTGAGTATTATTCTTTTTCATGGATCTCTACCAAGATTGCTTCAGTGTTGACGTGTTTTGCAATCACTTGTATTAAAGGTGAAGGTGTAATAGTGGTTTAGCACCAGCGACTAGGGTCTCAGTAAAGATAACTTATCAAGACCTTGATCCTTGCTGTGAGACTACCATAGCTGGAAGTCAAACCCCAATCTCATTGACCTTTTCAACACCAGAAGTCAGCTGTTTTCAACCATGAATCCACCTTGAAATATTTGCTAAATAATTTTACCCATAAAATTATTAGCCCACCACTGTGGAAAACGCCAAATGGCAGATACATAATGTAATACATGGGTACCATTCTCGAACTACATATATGTCATAATGATACCATACAGAAGCCAAAAATCAGAATATTAGAATCCAAAAAATTTCCTTTAATTGGCAGGACTTTAATGTTTATTAAATCAGATGTGTTATTAGATGCAGGACACTTTTCATGTTGATACTCGAAGACATTTTTTATTATGCACAAAATGCAACTTATCTCTGAATAATATTCCTTCCTCTCACAAATAAGGATTTTACTTTTCTCTCACAAAATGTTGTAGTAATATGTTCGACAATTACTGTTTTCATTCAGTTGATTCTGCTGTAAAAAACATGTTCCTCAAGCACATTACATTTATCATTTTTTGAATTTTTGTAGATTGTTCTTCAATATCTTGTCACGTTCTCTCAGTGGTTGAAATCATAACAGAAATGAATTAATTTAAGATTTTCTTCATCCTTTACCTGTTAATGAAATTTAGGAAGCTGTTCTCTATCTATTCTCTTTTCGCTTTACCAACAACGGCCAAACAAATGATTCTTGCATATTTAGTCGTAAAAAGTAGAAACAAAGAATTTGGAAAATATTCTTATCTAAAAATTCGTCAATTTTTTCAATCTCCATTCATAGCAGTTCTGCGAATCTCTCGATACTTGATACTACATCACACAGCTTTCCCGCTTCCACGTCCGCCATCATCAATAATCTGCTGCTTCGTTGTTATGTACAAAATACTTATACGCATGCGTAAATATGTCATGGACGGGGGACTCGTAAATTTCTGAAGACTTACTTGCTCTCATCTCCCCAACAAGTATTGTAAAGTCTGCTTTCCATATGTTCGTAAGTGACCATCATTGCAGCGGGGAAACTATCAATGATATGTAATGGGAATATGCTGGATAAAAATTGGTTCCATTTTTGAAAAATAGGTTTCTTATATGCAAGTCTTTATTATATCTGGTGAACATGGTACAACGTTTTAAGTCGCACCAAGGTGCAATACCTGACATTCCTTGAACAGATGTTGTATTTTATATGTTCTCCAATTTGTCGTCTTTATATTGTGTAAAAACCTGATACTATATTTTACTTCTTTGCAATTATAGGTGTTTGTATGTAAATGAAATAGCTGCTCTTAAAGTTTGGTTGAAATATGCCACAACAATGACCCCTGATACATCTTCCTTGGATTTATTTCAGATGATAAGTTTGACTGCAGATTCAAAATTAAGAATAAAGCAGAGGAACCAGCAATTGTAAGAATTGAAAATGAAGTAAATTTAAACGAGTCGAAACATATGCTTATAAAAAGTGAAAAAACTGTACGAGTGAAGGTGCTATGTGGTGAAGATTATCCCAAATTGCATGCAATGACAAAGGATTTGAGACAACCACTGCTAGTAAATGGACACACAGAGATAGAATTGGAGCTAGTGATAGACTACGACAGAGTTGTAGAGTTGTCTGATCTTGGTAAGAACTTTTTAGACATCAGAGATGTAATTTTTAATATATTTTATAAAAGAGCATGTCATGCAATTCGATCAAGTGCCATCTTCGACATATCTGAAAAAAGAGATTTTTTTCTTATTCACAGGACATATGTCAAGTGCTGATGAGAGCAGTGGCGGTGACTATTGGGAAGAAGAGGAAATACAAGAAGATTTTCCGACAATGACTGCAGGTTTTACTTGGTAAATAATACTAATATAACCGAATATAACAATGTTGAAGCATCCTCAACTGCAGTAAAAAATAAAAAAATTCGATCTTTGCAACAATGTTGTTTTCAAAATGGCAAAAGAATGTAGCTGGTTGTTTTGTTGAATAATTTTAATTGAAGAAATCTATGAAAGGTTCAGTATTAAAAAGATAATTTGCGACAATTTTTCGAGAAAAGTGATAGTTTACTTCTAAAATTCAAATTAGAATAGTTGGAATAAACGAAGCAAGGCAGTCCAAGCTTCCATCGGTTCACTGATACTAAAACATTTACAGGAAATGAAAGCCCACCACCCCATGACTTCTGTGTAATGATCTATGATCTAATCAGGTCTACAACTTAAAATAATTCTCTTCTCTGTCAATCCAAAGTTTGACCAATTGTCTGTTTGATTTCCTCTGTGGTGGAGTAATAATTATCAAAAATTGTTTGACAAATTCATCTAAGGATATGTAACTATATGATTGTAATATAAAAATTAATAGACACTAATAAATGATATTATTATTACCTTTTTAGAGTTTGATGGTGAAGCGACTGCTGACACTTGTAGACCTTCAACAAGTGGGAAAGGTACCATCACAGTTATTATTTTCCTAACACACACACGCACACACAAAGACACACACACACACATATATATATAGGTAGCTAAATAATTAATAAATAATTAATTCTTAAATAGGAATTTCAGGAAATTAATACTACATGATATTCAACTCAGGTTTGATATATTTAGCGTAAATATCATGATGATACGGGTTAGCATTTCTGAATAAATTAACTTTCAAACTTTACTATCCAAAAATGTACTGTAACAAAATATGCAACTTTATGTCCTTACAGAACAAAACAGGAAAATCAATAACTTATTCTTGCAGTCAAATAATATGTTCAAAATGTCCTCCAGCCCGCTCAATACACTTCTTTCATCCGACTGGCCATGCATTAATGGCCATGACATGTTTCTCCTGGGATAATGATTCTCATCCATGCACAATTGCAGTTTGCAATGGAATATATAGCAGTTTTTGGGACATCATCGGTTTAAAGTCTAATTGTGCGAGATGGAAGCTCTTATCATCAAGATATTTCTTCATGATAGCACACTTGAGTTGAATGTTACCTGGTATTAATTTTATAAAAATTCCCCTTGAGAAAAATATTAAGAAATTATTCATCTAAGGGGTCCCTTTTTTGGACACCTCGTATATATATAAATATATATATATAATTGTAGCCTGAAGATTCTGCATGAACAGATGAAACTAGTTGCGAAAAGTTGTACCTTTTCTTGTAGTTCATAGTCATTTCTATGTTTCACTCTATTTTTTAACGGTGCTCAGCTTGATATATATTTGGTACAATAGATAACGATAAATTATATACTATATAAGTCAGATGCTAAAAAGAGAAAACAAACAAAAAAACAAGATTTATGAAACAAAACTGTAATTAAGTATGTTTTATGAATATGTATTAATGCCTATATTATTCAGCCTAATTAATGATATTTTAACTATTCTCTAGGGTTTGATAGTACAGCTGACACTAGCAGACCTTCAACAAAAGGAAAAGGTATCAACACTGACATTATTCTCCATATTGTTTGATTAATTCATATGGGGAGGATATATATTTGGAAAATAACATTGAAAAATATTATGAGGATATAACATTGAAAAATAACAAAAAAAGACTGATTAATGATATATTTTTACCTTTTTAGGGTATCATGGTGCAGCAACTGAGGATGCCCAACCTTCAACAAGCGGAAAAGGTACCATCACATATACTATAATTTCTCTGTATGAAAAAATGCTGGCTGAGAATGAGCAGATTATTCCAAATCTGAAAAGATGAATAAACACTGATAAATAAGATATATAATATTTATATGAATAAACATATTTTAAAAGTTTTTCTCTAACAGTGAAATTGAATGAAACATTCTTATTAGGTCAACCATGGGTGGTTAGACACTGCAAGTATCCTTCAACAACCACAAATTCAGCTTAAACAGGAGCCCAAGTTTGACTTGGCCGCCATTTTGAAAGTTCTAAGCGAAGAGAGAACAGAGAAATAGAATGGGAAGGCAACCTCAAATGTCTTCCTACTGCGAATTTTCTCGTTATGCTCGTAACAAATCACTTGACTTGAAACAAAGGATTTGCCCTACCTCTGACGTCTTACTGACGTCTGACAATTTACTGCTTGTGTAAACAGGTATAATTAAATGAGAACAATATGTCCCTGCTTCCATTGTCCCACAACCCTGACAAAGATATTTCATCTTCAAAGGCTATAACAATCTATCATCACCCAGTTATACAAGTTTTTTCCAATGCAAGCAGCAAAGGTTAATATTTCGGAAACGAGAAAATTGCTGCTTATCTTCAAAGGTTTCATCTTTGGGCCCCAGAGCAGCACTTATGCATGAAAAACTAGGATCAAACAGTGGTAACCTGCCTTTGTGTTAGCTTTCTGGAAAGTCACTTGTCAAATGAATCAATGGAAAGTTGACAATGTTTGATCTAATGGGGCAAACTCTTGGTCAGTGTAAAGGATAAACTTTGTCAAGTATACATTTTTTGTTAATTTGCTTTTAAATATCATGTTTGACAAAGCTTGCTAGAACGTACCTCAAATACAGTGTGAATGGGTCCTAAAGAATTTTTTCTTTACTGTCCTCCTGGGGTCATCTTAAAACCAATAGATTAAAGTCATTATTTTACCAAATTCTCAGAATCGTGGCAAAGTTGAAGAAAATAAAATGATTGAATGTCACTCTGTGAAGAACAATGTAAGCAATCATACAGAATATGTGTCCCAAGATTTTACTATGCTAAGTATCTAAAAAAAACCCAATGATTCTAGAAATTGAAACATTCAGAAGACAGAAACAAATTAAAAAAGACGAATGAAATAGCAAATAACTCTTAAAATATGTTGAGTTAATTGCTTTTCAAAATAGCAAACACACATCAAATATTATACAATAGGCTGATTTTGCTTTTTTAAAAAGACTGCAAGAAGTTATTACCAGACACAGATATAACAAGTGCTTTTTCTTTTCTAGTGTCCAGGAAAAGGATATTTTCATTTAGATTGCATAAATCTTGATGAACTTCCAGAAGAAAGTCCATGGTAAGAATAGTAGAAATAAACTACAATAAACAAATTAGGAAACAGTTTTTTATGTCTTACAACAATTTCTGAAATTTTCTCTAAGCATTGAAAACATTCTTATCTTTCCATTCATATTCATTTTGGGGGATTATGCATGAGGCAGTTGGTATTGCTGAAAAATCAATGTTATCAGTCACTAAATAAGGAGTGCATTTGGAGTTAAGGGTCAGGCAATCAGGAGTAGAGGATGGGGGGGCTGAAGCCCAGCAATAATTTTGAAAACAATACTGTATTCTTTCAATCGTTGGAGAGGCTTGCTTATTAGCAAAAACAGAAATCCACAAACAAAATATAAGGTTTAGAATTTACAATGATAGTTGCTTTTACAATATTAGCAATTTAGGCCTGATATTTCCATAATGCCATTTTATTCCAAGTTCATTAAAGAGGGGGACTTCATTAGAGAGAATATGGTAGTACAATTTATCATCATATTAACAGTATATTGTTTTGTCATAGTGTAACAAATTTAGATGTTGACATACTTATAAATGCTCTTTTAGAAAATGTTCTCACTGTAGAAAAAGAGATAATGAAATGGGAGACCAGGAAGAATAAAAACCTATATGGGTTAAAGATTGCACTATCCACAAGTTTTGACAGTTCTTTTATACATGTAGTTGTTTTCCTGTAATATGACATTAATATTGACATTTCTTCTTAAGTTATTTTGCATTTATAAATATATGGGTTTTTTAAAGGAGTTTGAAATCTTTGAGGCATTGGAGCTATTGTTTGGTTTATTTTTTAATCATTTCATTACCAGCTTAATACCAAGTCGGCCACGCTAAGCCCCGCTTTAACAATTTACAACTTTAAACAAAAAAGAGAACAAAATTTTCAGTTGTTTTGCTTCATGAAACAAAAAACTTTGAGTCAACGATCAAAAAATTAGTTACATGTATGTTTATATGTTCATTGCTTTTTATCAAGACAACTCTTGAAATATCTTGCTCGAAATCTGGAAGGCACTCCTTCAAAGTTTTACATTACGTATTTTCCACAAAAGCAACAAACAACTCATTTACTTTTAATCCAAATTCAATGAAATTGTCAACATTTTCCCGCCTAAATAAAGTTCATCAAACCCTGGAGCCGTCGTGGCTTTGTTATGCAACTTTATTTTTGAGCCTATGGGTACCGTTTGGCGTTTGCGGCTATTTTAGGTCAAGCCATACTTATGCCCGCTAATTGCAATACTTATGTCCTTTAATGTTGTACTTTTTGTACCTTTTGCCTGTATTTTTTTATTATGTATTATTTTATTTGATCGTTTCAACATAGTTGCCATACCTAACACTGTAGGTAGTGCATATGCTTTATGAAATGAAATGAATACTTATGTCCCCTAATATTCCAACGAAATATGATTCACTAAAAAAGGTTGAATAAATACAAATCAACTATCTACTTATACAGTACCTATGTCCCTTCTTTTCTTTTTGTCTTGCGAGTTCGTAAAGCCAGCGCTGTTTTTGTTTTTTTTTGCTTCAATCTGCTGTTTGCTACAATACAACCAGGCCTATCACACACCCTGTACTCTGCTTTCACTATCCTATATCCAATCACATCATCACCTGCCAATTTTACACATAATTACACCCTACCATCCAATCACATCACATTCTGCCAAATTCAAATCACCATCCATCACTTGTATATAGCCAAGCGTTGTAAAATTTAAAAATTATTTTAGCTCTGAAGACGCCCTGAATGTCTCATCTACCGTTTTGTGCCATTCCTGACAATTTATTATTCTAAAGAGATTTTTCTTATCTATGGATGGTTGGCACTTCTCTCTCCCTTGTTTCTTTGTGCTCTCTAAGGTGGCAACTATTCATTTCACTGATTGTGTTATAAGTAAAACGCGTTGTGTTGACAAAGTGAGCGAAAAATTTTTTATGTTAAATCAACTGGTAATACATAAAATAATTTCACTAGATACACTTTGGAATGGGCTTCCTGTGAGTAGAGCTGGGAGAAATCGCACAGTTGGAGAAATCGTACTTTTCGGACAAATAGGACACTGAAGAAAATTTAATTCAAAGGACGCGAGGATAAAAACAAAACTATATTCTTTTTTTGCTAAGCTGGCTGATTTGTGAGAGTTGTTTTAGAACAGAAGAGAGCCCAAAAAGAGACTGAAGGACTGTAAAATTGGCGTTCGAGCGAAACTCGATGCCGCTTTATAAGACTAAGGCAGTGTCTTATTTGGCGCTGCTTAAAAAAGATAAAACCTGTCAGAAATTTATTCCAAAAGCATTTTCATATCTTGGGACTTACGACCAAACCACGAACTAAAGAATTGATACAACTGCAGCTTTTTTGTACTCTTTTCTTTCAAATAACAAACTGTAGGGAAAATGCCTCCACTCCACCCATCGAGTAGGCCTAATACTGCTAACAAAAAAAGATTATGTAACTCACTTAAAAGGTTTTGTCTTAAAAATCTATATTTTAACACAAAAAGCGTTGGTCTCAAATAACATAATGATATTTTGGTACATTGAAAAACAGATTGCAAAATATAGGCCTTAAAGAGCTTAACTGTAGGATTACTCCCTAGGCCCTAGGCCCATAAAAATACAAAATCTTGTTGTTTGCATTTTCAAAGAAAATAGTTCTACCTAGAAAGGTTAAAGGTAATACTGAAATAACAACTGTCTTGTACCTGTTAGGCAAATGCAACATTGTTTGAATCCGCTTGGTTGATAAATATAAAGGCACACAAAATCATAATTCTCAATGTTTCAAGTCTGTCCACGTCGTCCACAGAATTTTCAGTCATCTCACTGTATCACTATTCCCTCACTGATTCTATCCACGTTGTCCACGCATAGTAGGGGCTGTCTATTATATAAAAAATCATTCTCTATAACTCTGTCCACGCCGTCCACCTCGTCCACAGAATTTTCAGTCATCTCTCTGTATCACTATTCCCTCGCTAATTCTATCCACGTTGTCCACACATAGTGGGGGCTGTCTATTATATAAAAATCATTCTCCATAAGTCTGTCCATGCCGTCCACGTCATCCACAGAATTTTCAGTCATCTCTCTGTATGACTATTCCCTCACTGATTCTATCCACGTTGTCCATGTATAGTCGGGGCTGTCTATTATAAAATATCATTCTCTATAACTCTGTTAACGCCGTCCACGTCGTCCACAGAATTTTCAGTCATCTCTCTGTATCACTATTCCCTCACTAATTCTATCCACACGGTCCACACATAGTGGGGGCTGTCTATTATATAGAAAATCATTCTCTATAAGTCTGTCCAGGCCGTCCACGTCGTTCACAGAATTTCCAGTCATCTCTCTGTATCACTATTCCCTCACTGATTTTATCTACGTTGTCCACGCATAGTGGGGGCTGTCTATTATATTAAAAATCATTCTCCATAAGTCTGTCCACGCCGTCCACATCGTCCACAGAATTTTCAGTTGTCTCTCTGTATCACTATTCCCTCACTGATTCTATCCATGTTGTCCACGCATAGTGGGGGCTGTCTATTATATAAAAATTCATTCTCTATAACTCTGTCCACGCTGTCCACGTCGTCCACAGAATTTTCAGTCATTTCTCTGTATCACTATTCCCTCACTGATTTTATCCATGTTGTCCACGCATAGTGGGGGCTGTCTATTATATAAAAAGTCATTCTCTATAACTCTGTCCACGCCGTCCACGTCGTCCACAGAATTTTCAGTCATCTCTCTGTATCCTATTCCCTCACTTATTCTATCCACGTTGTCCACGTATAGCGAGGGCTGGCTTGTCCACATCATCAAGTTTGCTCCAGTAATGCATTGTTATTAATTTTTGCGTCTGTCTCTGCATCAATAAGAGGCACATGGAACGAAACATGGGTGTGTTTAGGCGTGTATAGGTACGATAATGTGTAAACATTTCGTTCCTGATCCATCGAGGGCCTGTCTACTCATACAAACTGCAACCCGTAATTTCCGAAATCAGTACAAACTTATAACATTCACTTTATACCTATGGATACAAGATGGGCGTGGACGGCCTTCTAAGGGTTGGTACTATACCTTTATATTTTAGTTCTAGGTGCACTCTTGTGCACTTTATTATTATTATTCCATACAAAAAACCTGCATCACTGCACAAATTGTTCTTTCAACCAGTAGCTGAAGGGACAGCCTTTAATTTTCTTGGTTTACATTCAAGCAGCTTCCACGTTGTTGATGATGTTCTGCTGAGGAACCCCTTTGGAAATATCATTTCTGCCAATATGTATTATTATTTTATCTGTGTTGGCATTCTCACCGTTTAAAATTTGTTTTGTCTTGATTTAATCTGATCACTCTTCAGCCCATTAATGCCTTTGGCCATAGAATAGGGATTAGGCAAAAGGGTCACTCCGTATTCGCTCATCTGATGTTTAGCTGATTCATTTAAACCGACTTGCACTAAGTTAATCTTATTTTGATGTGAAATGATGTGGAGGTTAGTTTCAACAAACCAGAAGAAAAGTTGTTTCCTGATTGCCTTCTATAGGGGAATAGGCTGAGTAATGTCGTTAAAAGTGTCCAAGGGTACTGTAGTAAAAAAGCCTCAATAAGAAATGAAATGACAAATTTAAAATAAATAGAATCTTTTAAAATTGACATTCTAGACACTAAATCTGTGTGATAAACCTTCAACTAACCAGAGCAAGGTTTACTTGATCTTTTTTCTCGATTTTAGACAAGCAAGCAATGATACTAGCAGATTTAAAATACCAGTTTTGAAGGTATGAAACTCGATATTCTTAGAAGAGTAGAAGCCATCTGCAAATATTATCATACACAACGTTCAGTATAATTTTTCTGCATGCACCAGGCATAATTTCATTCAGCATTCTGACCTTTTCTTCAAGTTTTGTACATTAACATTTCTCTGAATATGATTTTCTCTATTTTGAGCTGATGGGTTCTCTACCTTTTTAGCTTAAACTGGTACAGTTCACTGCTCTCAAATTTTATGAGTGTGTAGACTTCTTCTAATTTTCTGTTGCTTTGGCAAAATATATATCCGAAAATCAACAAGCTATTTTACAGTAAAGCTGAATCAAATTTGAAAATTCAGTGGCGAGTTTTCACACCTTTATTAGACAATTTTCAGTTTTGAAATCAGAATTTAGCTTCATCTCCTCAATTAGCAGTATATCTGGCAGACATCTTTCAACGATCACTCTCACATCTATTATTTTGTTTCTCAGACTGTTTATAAGAAACCAACGAGAAACCAACGAGAAGGAAATCAATGAGATGATGATTTTGGAACTTTGTCCTAAACCAAGAAAGAGCATCAATATCGCAAGTAACTGAGGAGTCTGAAAAATCCTTACCCGAAAAGTTGGTAGGGACCTGGACCCTATTTGAAGTATCTAGATAGTTTTAAACAGAGGAAAAAGTTGATTGCTTTGACACAGGGATGACTGATTACATGTATCGAAAGTTTCAGGGATCTCTGTTCTGGATTCAAGTCATATATCAAATTCATTTGAAAGGTTTACCAAATCACCAGTCAAAACCTTGTTGTTCTTGGAGATAATCTTGTTCTAAGAAAACTATTTGTAGATCAGCAAGCCTTCTCTTGAGGATCATATTTACTTATTCTCTTTTCTGATAAAGAAAAGTCTTGTCTTGTCACAATACTGGATACTACAACATTTTTCACTGTTCTTTTTGCAGTCAGAGCCAGATCCACAATTTTGCTCACAGTATCCTTATTCCTTAGATCATTAGTTCCAACCATAAAAACAATATCATCCGGATTATCCAAATGAACCTCCAAATGATTTGATGAAGGATCTGACATTCAATGAAGATCTGTTTATCTCTTTTTTTAACTCCCCTTAACATTGAATCTCCTAGGATGGTAACTGTAGGTTTGCTGTTTAAATTTTGTTGTATTGCACTTCAATTTTGTTGAAATCTTGTCTCATGAATGTTTGTGTGATTTCTCCTCACAGCTTCCTGTATGTGTGCTTTCCAGGGACTATATTATTGTTTCTTCCTTCTGAGACATTTCCGTTTCTGCATTGCAGCTTATTATATTGATTTCTAATTTCGACAGGTTTGGGAATTGCATTTGCACAGCTCGTGCTTCAAGCTGTGTTTCTTGGCATTGGTGTATTTCACAGAAGAAAAGGGCTTGTCGGCATCTTTTTTATTAGGTTGTTTTTGAAATTAGAATTTTCTCTTTTTAACTTTTCATTTTCTTTTTTGAGATTTTTATTTTCATTTTCTAAACTTTCGCATTTGGCCAGTAAATTAGATATTTTAGTCATGATTCTAATCTGTTCATCACATTATGCGTACATTTTTTTATTTTTCTATATAGTCTTTGAGTTGTACAAAACTTCAAAATTGCAAAAAAAGCTTTTAAGTATGCCCGAAAATGATTTTGCTATTCATTGCAATTTTTCTATATCCTAATTATTTTAAAACTCAGACCCATCTCAAAATTTCATTTGATGACGTCATCATGATGCCATCAGAACATCATTGCCTGTTTTGTATGTGCTGAATGAAGAACTTTTTACACTTTTGTAATATTGAGGCTTATTGCATCAAATTATTTGCCACTGTAGCAATTGCTTTAAATCGTATTTGAATGTTCCTCCAGTATTAACTACCATTAAATTCATTTTCCAACATGGCACTGTCTCAATTATCTATGTCACAATTTCTTCAGATAAATGCCCTTTGCTAGAAGGATCCCTGCATAGAGCCTCTTACTTTCGATTACTCTGAAGGGTTAGAAAATGTGCGCTCATCTTAGAAGATGCAAAGTTGTTGGGAAAATTGAGCGCTGGAGATATGATTGCCATTGGTGCAATATATCATGCCAAGTGCTTGGCTGCATTATATAACAAAGCAAATCGTTAACAGTTAGGTGATGATTTTGATGACACAGAGAAGCAGTTACATGAAATTGCACTTGCTGAATTGGTTGTTTTTATTGAAGAATCCTACCTTGATTCCGACAATGAAGTTCCACTTTTCAAGTTGGCTGCTCTAGTCAAAATGTACACATCAAGATTGCAGCAACTAGGAGTAAAAATAAAAGCATGTGTGCATTCAACACAATCTAAGAATAGGATTTTAGCCAGTGTTGATAATTTGACGTCTTACAGAAAGGATAGAGATGTATTCCTTGTTTTCAATTGCAATATCGGGTCAGCACTTATCAATGCTTGTGACATAGATTTTGATGATGAAGCAGGCATTCTTTGCACAACAGCTACGATAGCGCGAGGAGATATACTGAATAACAACAAGCAAGAATTTAATAGCAGGTTTACTGTAAAATGCCAGCAAGAATATGTGCTACAGTCACTCAAAACGTTAGTGACAATAACTGTGGGTGTTGTGAATATCAATAGCCAATCTGCTAACCAGTCTATTGCCCAGGCTGTACTCTCTCTATTCCAGCTTATAATGTTCAGCAGAGAGTCAGATGACAAAAAGATTCAAAATCGTCTTACTAATCGTCTTACCATCAACCATAACCCTAGTGCTACTAGTGCAGTTGGTTCCTTCCATGAAACTGGAATTTCTTTGTTCCAAAATATTGCACAGAATAACAAAGGCAGGGTGTGATGTATCCCTGTGATTCAAAAGGAAGTAGCTGGTAAACAAAAACTATCAAAATTACCTGTTTTTTACTTAGAAGTTCCTGACACAGCATTCCATGACATTACAATGATGTTCAGAGCCTCCTAAAGTTTTTGCACCGAAAGTGCCAAAATTGACAACTTTGACATGTTAGTATTGAAAGTGCAGGCAATATTTAAAAATTCTGTTTGCGGCATTGGAATCAGTGCTTAAAAATACATATTTTGCAAATAAAAATGATCACCCAAAATTTGGTACCATAAGTACTTTAACTTACAGTGCCTGTGATCCAAAGACCAATCAATGCAAACAGCAGTGAACTGGAAATAATAGAAAAAAATCATATGGGAGCAGAAAGGATGTCAATATGTCAATCAAAATCTGTCAATCGAAATTTGTTCATCCGTGAATCATGTGACCTGCCAATCAAGTCGCTGTTATCTGTAGATCATGTGAAATTTATGGTTTTCATGCATCATGTCAATTTCATATCCAGTTTTTCGTTTCATTTTTTGTATTACAGATAATCATTCACTTGTGCATTCAGAAAGGCAAGAAAAAAACATCAATAAATCTTTTGTGAAAAATTTTTTTTCATATTCATGTTTAATGGTACAATATTAGCTTTGTAGTCAATGATTTCTAATTATTACACAAAAATTGTCCATATGGCAAAGTTTTGATTTATCATCCACGATGTAGCGCTTATCATTAAATGATACAACTGATATCATTTTTCTTGAAATAAAGAGGATTTCTTGCTTCATTGGCCTCATGGTGTTCTGCAAATGTTTGAACAATAATGTTTGGTGTTCTGCAAATGTTTGAACAATAACTTTTACAATTTTAGAAAAACAGTTAAACTACTCTTTGCTTAAAAAACTACTGACATGTTACCATCAATATAAGCCATTATTACAATTACAATTTTCTAACATCATTTATAGCTCAACCAAAAAAGGGAGATTTATATTTAATATGTGATCAAACTAAGACATTACAAAAATAAACGATTGTCTAATCACTTACATTTTCAAGTATTGTTACTGGACTCTCTAGAAATCTTTTGCTTTTTGCGAATGAGTTCTTACAATAAAATGCTAGATTTGTTATTGTATTTTTGTTTTCTTGGGACATAAGCCATATAAACATATTTTCTTCACTTAATTGTTTGGTAGTTGCAAATTTTTCGTAAACTTTATCAAGCATAAGTTTTCTCTCATTTTCGTATAAACTTCATGACATAATAAAGTGAACTTCATTTTCAACTTGTTGCTTGTTAACCATTTTACAAAAAGGACAGAGTCTCTCGTTCCTGGGTGTATTATTTCTAACCTGCCAGTTTCTATGTGAAGATTATGGGAGCTGAGTCTTAATTTTGCTAAGGAGGATCGAATATTGTAGTCAAGTAAATAGTCAAGGTAGGGCTCAAATTTGAATGATGTCTTAAATGAAGCATATATTTTTTTAACTTCCAAAATTTGCAAATCAAGTTTACTTAAGATATCTGACTCAAAGTGCTTCTGTTGTTTTGTTTGCTTTTACCCCTAAGGCGTACTTGCATGCTGACAAGTGTTGTGTTTCAAGTTTTTGCCAATCATCAAATCCCCAGATTTCAGAAGCATAATTTAGTATTGGTAAAATTGTATGATCAAAAAGATATAGATAGAGTCTGGGTTGGAAACCACCCCTTTCATTGCTTTTGGATATCAGACTATAATAGGATTTTTGAGCTTTTTCCTTAATCTTGTCAATATGTTCTGAAAAGAGCCAATTGATTTTATTGTTACTCCCATGTACTTGTAGGATTCACATTCTTTTACTTCTATATCCCCAAGTTTCCAAACTTTCTTACGAGATTTATTAACTTTTTGATGTTTGCTAAGGATCATAACTTTCGTTTTATCCATGTTGACCTCCATTTTAACTGATTTTGTAAAAATGTCAAGTTTATCAAGTTGGGATTGGAGATCACGTTTGTCTTTAGCTATTAATACAAGATCATCTGCATATAGTAGAGTGTGTATAGTGGTATTGCCTAAGGATACACCTTCAGAAGAATCTTGTATGAAACTGTTTAGATTATTAAGAAACAGGGCAAAAACAACCCGACTAAGAAGACATCCCTGTCGGACACCACACGTACATGGGAACATTTCTGTTAACCCATTATTACCTCGCACACAAGATTTTACTTTATCATAAGTAGGTTGCAAGTCGGTGGTCCGAGCACAGTGATGTCATCAGTGACGTCATCAGGTCGCGCTATAGCTCGACAGTTTTTATGGATCTAGCGTGCTGGTTTCTCCAACCACAAGAGTCCTCCAACTCCAGTGACGTCATCAGGTCGCGCTAAAGTGCGATGGTTTTTATGGATCTAACGCGATGGTTTCTACAACCTCGTTTTCAAGAGTTCTTACAATGCAGCACACTTGTCTGAAACCGCTAGCCTCCTTTCCGATTTAACAACCTTTGCAATCTACAAGTTTCCAAAATGTTCCAGAAGATCCTAGAAACGAGAAATCCTACAATCTGATTGATTAATTATGATGGTGTGATAATTTGAACGTGACATTCGAACGGGAAGGTCCCTTCAATGACGTAATAATCCAGCAATCTGATTGGCCAGAACTTAGAACTTTCTAGAACTTTCCAGGACCTTCCAGAAATTCCCAGAAATTGCCAGAACTTTCCAGAACATTACAGAACCTTCCAGAAGTTTCGAGAAGTTTCAAGAAGTTTCCAGAATGGGGGAAGTCTCTGATTTAAGAGAGAATCTCCACAGTATAGCTATATAAATCGAGAAGAAGCAACAGTATGGTCATAACACTCGATAGATGCAAAGGTGATTTCAGCAGCGTTCCTAATATCTAACGCTGTGAAGAAGGAGCGGGAATTAACCACGAAAAGTCTAGTTGCATATTCTTTGAAGAGGAACTATGAATGTCGCAATTTAGGAGTTGTATCTTTCAAGAGACAATCAATCTCAATCAGAAGCTCATACTATCCTTGGATGCAAGATCTTCTAACATATGCAAGAGCTAGCTCTAATAACTCAATAAAGTCTCAAGTAGAACAACATCAAGTCTTTTCCAAGCTAGAAGCTAAAGACCTAGTTTGTAGACTTTTTCCTATTATGGATAAAGAAGGAAATTGGGAAAGAATGGCTGTGTTAATGATTTTTATTGAAGAACTTGCTGGTGGTTTAATGAAATATCATGATAGGACTATAGCAACATCATTCATAGAAGAAATAAAAGAAGAAATCAACAATAAAGCTCTTGGAGATTGGGTCTGAAAAACTACTAATTGACTCTGAATGTTTTATGTTATATTGATAAGTTGTCTTAAATTACTACATTCAATTATATAGAAATAATACTAAATTCAATTAATGAAAATGAAGTTGGTGATTTACAAGATGTTTATATATCTATTTAAAAATTATAAAAGAATATACTAACAGATTAACAATTAGTATAATAAAAGAAACGCATTCCTTTATCATATACGAAAACTACGGCATGCGCAGTTGGGATCTCTGTAATAGGCTTGGCAGGAAATACAAAGGACCGGCTTGCAAATATTGCAACTTCAAGCATCTACAATCTTGGACAAAATATATTGGAACGGCCTAAATGGTTTTGCTATTATCTATTGATTCCCCCTTCTCCCCCGTTACAATGTTGTTTCGTACAAAAATTGTCTTGCTCTACTACCAACATTGTTTTGGGGGTTAAAGGGGGGAGAATTGGATTTATATGAAGTAGAAAATCAATGGAATAGGCCATATTTCTTGGAGAAAATGCCTTGTTCCAAATATTTTGTCCAAGATTGTCTGTATAACCTTTTTTTTGAGATGATCTTAAATTTTAAAAAAGACTCTGCAAATATCGATTTCTCATCTAAATTCCCCTTCAATGCTCAAAGAGCATACAGTATAATGTAAGTCCAGTAAAAGCCGAAAAATTACACGCCCAGCAGCCACACCCTTAATATTATGAAGTTGTTTTGTTCGACAAAAGGTCTTTCCTAATGCAAACATAGCATAGAGTTGAGAACGTACGGGTAACCATCGGGTAACCATACGGGTAACCATGATTCTATATGCATTTTGTATGGATTTAGCAAGGGTAACCACGGGTAACCACGGGTAACCATAATACAAAGGGAATAAGATATACTCTTTATATACTATGGTTACCTGGGTTACCCGTGGTTACCCTTGCTAAATCCATATACTATGGTTACCCGTGGTTACCCGTGGTTACCCTTGCTCCTTACTGATCATTACTGATCCTTAACTAATCATTACCTGATCCTAACCTAATCACTACCTGATCCTAACCTAATCATTGCTAAATCTTTACTGATCCTTAGCTAATCATTACTGATCCTTAACTAATCCTTACTGATCCTCACTAA
This sequence comes from Chrysaora quinquecirrha, assembly GCA_014526335.1. Classification (NCBI taxonomy): domain Eukaryota; kingdom Metazoa; phylum Cnidaria; class Scyphozoa; order Semaeostomeae; family Pelagiidae; genus Chrysaora; species Chrysaora quinquecirrha. The sequence goes on from JACTAT010000010.1 coordinate 9,226,608, forward strand.
TCATTACCTAATCCTACCTAATCCTTGCTGATCCTCACTAATCATTACCTAATCCTAACTAATCATTACTGATCCTTAGCTAACCATTTCTAATCCTTATCTAATCATTACCTAATCCTAACCTAATCACTACCTGATCCTCACTAATCCTTACTGATCCTTAGCTAATCCTCTCTAATCATTACCTAATCCTTACTAATCCTTACCGATCCTCACTAATCATTACTGATCCTTAACTAATCTTTACTGATCCTTAGCTAATCCTTAGTAATCCTTAGCTAATCCTTCCTGATCCTCTCTAATCTTTACCTAATCCTTACATAATCCTAAGCTAATCCATACTGATTATTGCTAATCCTTACCAAATCATTACCTGATCCTCACTGATCCTTAACTTATCCTTAGCTAATCATTACTTGATCCTCACTAATCCTTACTGATCCTTAGCTAATCCTTGCTGATCCTTACTAATCCTTACCTAATCATTACCTGATCCTCACTGTTCCTTAACTAACTCTTAGCTAATCATTACTTGATCCTCACTAATCCTTACTGATCCTTAGCTAATCCTTACTGATCATTACTAATCCTTACTGATCCTCTCTAATCCTAACTTAATCCTTAAGTAATCCTTAACTAATCATTATCTAATCCTTATTGATCCTTAGCTAATCCTTACTGATCCTTAGCTAATCCTTACATAATCCCTAGATAATCATTACTGATCCTTAACTAATCATTACCTGATCCTAACCTAATCACTACCTGATCCTCACTAATCCTTACTGATCCTTAGCTAATCCTCTCTAATCATTACCTAATCCTTACCTAATCCTTACTAATCCTTACCGATCCTCACTAATCATTACTGATCCTTAACTAATCTTTACTGATCCTTAGCTAATCCTTAGTAATCCTTAGCTAATCCTTCCTAATCCTCTCTAATCTTTACCTAATCCTTACATAATCCTAAGCTAATCCATACTGATCATTGCTAATCCTTACCTAATCATTACCTGATCCTCACTGATCCTTTACTTATCCTTAGCTAATCATTACTTGATCCTCACTAATCCTTACTGATCCTTAGCTAATCCTTGCTCATCCTTACTAATCCTTACCTAATCATTACCTGATCCTCACTGTTCCTTAACTAACTCTTAGCTAATCATTACTTGATCCTCACTAATCCTTACTGATCCTTAGCTAATCCTTACTGATCATTACTAATCCTTACTGATCACCTCTAATCCTAACCTAATCCTTAACTAATCCTTAACTAATCATTATCTAATCCTTATTAATCCTTAGCTAATCCTTACTGATCCTTAGCTAATCCTTACATAATCCCTAGATAATCATTACTGATCCTTAACTAATCATCACCTGATCCTAACCTTATCCTCACTAATCCTTACTGATCCTTAGCTAATCCTTACTGATCCTTAGCTAATCCTCACTAATCCTTACTGATCCTTAGCTAATCCTTACTGATCCTCAACTAATCCTTACTGATCCTTAGCTAATTTTTAGCTAATCCTCACTAATCCGTAGCTAATCCTCACTAATCCTTAGCTAATCCTTACTGATCATTACTGATCCTTACTGATCCTCACTAATCATAACCTGATCCTCACTATTTCTTAGCTAATCCTTACTGATCCTTAGCTTATCCTTACTGATCCTTAGCTAATCCTTACAAATCCTTAGCTAATCATTACTGATCCTTAACTAATCATTGCCTTATCTTTGCTAATCATTACCTGATCCTTAGTTTATCCTTACTTATCCTAACCTAATCCTTACTGATCCTCCCTAATCATTAACTAATCATTACCTAATCCTCCTAATACTAAACTAACTATTTCACCCAATGAGCAAGGTCTTGAATCAGAAATTATAGAACTTTGCAACTTAATTGGCTCAAAAAGTTAGGTGAGGATTAGTAATGTTTAGGTAATGATTAATTAATGATTAGGTTAGGATCAGTAATGATCAGTAAGGATTAGTTAAGGATCAGTAAGGATAAACTAAGAATCAGGTAATGATTAGCAAAGATAAGGCAATGATTAGTTGAGCATCAGTAATGATTAGCTAAGGACTAGTAAGGATTAGCTAAGGATCAGTAAGGATTAGCTAAGGATCAGTAAGGATTAGCTAAGAATTAGTGAGGATCAGTTGATGATTAGTGAGGATCAGTAAGGATCAGTAATGATCAGTAAGGATTAGCTAAGGATTAGCTAAGGATTAGTGAGGATTAGCTAAGGATTAGTGAGGATTAGCTAATGATTAGCTAATGATCAGTAAAGATAAGTTAAGGATCAGTATTGATTAGCTAAGGATCAGTAAGGATTAGTGAGGATTAGCTAAGGATCATTAAGGATTAGCTAAGGATCAGTAAGGATTAGCTAAGGATCAATAAGGATTAGATAATGATTAGTTAAGGATTAGTTAAGGATTAGGTTAGGATTAGAAAGGATCAGTAAGGATTTGTATTGATCAGTAATGATTAGCTAAGGATTAGTAAGGATTAGTGAGGATCAAGTAATGATTAGCTAAGGATTAGTTAAGGATCAGTGAGGATCAGGTAATGATTAGGTAAGGATTAGTAATGATAAGTATGGATTAGCTTAGGATTATGTAAGGATTAGGTAAAGATTAGAGAGGATCAGCAAGGATTAGCTAAGGATTACTAGGGATTAGCTAAGGATCAGTAAAGATTAGTTAAGGATCAGTAATGATTAGTGAGGGTCGGTAAGGATTAGTAAGGATTATGTAAGGATTAGGTAATTATTAGAGAGGATTAGCTAAGGATCAGTAAGGATTAGTGAGGATCAGGTAGTGATTAGGTTAGGATCAGGTAATGATTAGTTAAGGATCAGTTATGATCAGTAAGGATGAGATAATGATTAGTTAAGGATCAGTAAGGATGAGATAATGATTAGTTAAGGATCAGTAAGGATTAGTTAATGATTAGTTAACGATTAGTTAAGGATTAGGTTAGGATTAGAAAGGATCAGTAAGGATTAGTAATGATCAGTAAGGATTAGCTAAGGATCAGTAAGGATTAGCTAAGGATCAGTAAGGATTAGCTAAGGATCAATAAGGATTAGATAATGATTAGTTAAGGATTAGTTTAGGATTAGAGAGGATCAGTAAGGATTAGTAATGATCAGTAAGGATTAGCTAAGGATCAGTAAGGATTAGTGAGGATCAAGTAATGATTAGCTAAGGATAAGTAAGGATTAGCTAGGGATCAGTAAGGATTAGCTAAGAATAAGTGAGGATCAGGTGATGATTAGTGAGGATCAGTGAGGATCAGTAAGGATTAGCTAAGGTTTAGCTAAGGATTAGTGAGGATTAGCTAAGGATCAGTGAGGATTAATGAGGATTAGCTAAGGGTCAGTAAGGATTAGCTAAGGATCAGTAAGGATTAGCTAAGGATCAATAAGGATTAGATAATGATTAGTTAAGGATTAGTTAAGGATTAGGTTAGGATTAGAAAGGATCAGTAAGGATTAGTAATGATCAGTAAGGATTAGCTAAGGATCAGTAAGGATTAGTGAGGATCAAGTAATGATTAGCTAAGGATTAGTTAAGGATCAGTGAGGATCAGGTAATGATTAGGTAAGGATTAGTAATGATCAGTTAGGATCAGTAATGATTAGTAAAGGATCAGTAAGGATTAGCTAAGGATCAGTAAGGATTAGTGAGGATCAGTAAGGATTAAGCAATGATTAGAAAGGAACAGCAATGATTCGTTAAGGATCAGGTAATGATTAGAGAGGATCAGTAATAATTAGCTAAGGATTACTAAGGATTAGCTAAGGATCAGTATGGATTAGCTTAGGATTATGTAAGGATTAGCTAAGGATCAATAAGGATTAGCTTAGGATTATGTAAGGATTAGTTAAGGATCACTAAGGATTAGCTAAGGATCAGGTAGTGATTAGGTTATGATCAGTAATGATTAGTAAAGGATCAGTAAGGATTAGCTAAGGATTAGTAATGATCAGTAAGGGTGAGATAATGATTAGTTAAAGATCAGTAAGGATTTGTTAAGGATCAGGTAATGATTAGGTGAGGATTAGTAATAATTAGCTAAGGATTACTGAGGATTAGCTAAGGATCAGTATGAATAAGCTTAGGATTATATAAAGATTAGCTAAGGATCAATAAGGATTAGCTTAGGATTATGTAAGGATTAGTTAAGGATCACTAAGGATTAGCTAAGGATCAGGTAATGATTAGGTTAGGATCAGTAATGATTAGTAAAGGATCAGTAAGGATTAGCTAAGGATTAGTAATGAAAAGTAAGGATGAGATAATTATTAGTTAATGATCAGTAAGGATTGGTTAAGGATCAGTAAGGATTAGCTAAGGATCTGTAAGGATTAGCTAAGGATCAGGTAATGATTATGTAATGATTAATGAGGATTAGTAAGGATTAGGCAATGATTAGCTAAGGATTAGTTAAGGATCAGTAATGATTAGCTAAGGATCAGGTGATGATTAGTGAGGATCAGTAAGGATTAGCTAAGGATCAGTAAGGATTAGTGAGGATCAGGTGATGATTAGTTAAGGATCAGTAAGGATTAGCTAAGAATCAGAAAGGATCAGCTCAGGATCAGGTTATGATTAGATAAGGATTAGTAAGGATTAGGTATGGTTTGATTGGAAACATCCTTCCTGTGCAAGTGTGGAATTCCTTTCCCACACCATATCGAATGGAGGAACTAGTCTATAAATTCAAGCGAGTTTATGCTCTAGGATTCAGGTGTTTAACAGTTAGTCGACAATTATAAGTAAACAGCTAACCATGAATCAGTATAAAAGTGATCATTGTGAATTCTCTTCCAAGTTTAAAAGTAATGTTAAGCGACATGAACAGGAGATGCATGAGGAGAGTAGCGAAGAGTCTGACTCAGATGATGATGAGATGGAAGCTGAAAGTGATCATGATATGATGAAACTGTCAACACTGAGGAGGATCTTCCTTTAGGGAATGTATGGCCTTCAATGCGTAAGGAAGTGGATGAAGATGAAAACATACTGCAAGTTTTCAGGCGTAAATTTTTATATAATAGAAGTTTTGAAAATGATGCTGTTGTGACTGCAGTCATAGCAACGATGGGAAAAGCACAAAAGGAAGATGGTATGGATATGCAAGAGGCCTTAGATTATGCTATTGAGAAAAGAAAATATCTCATCATATGTCAAGCAAAGAGTGATGAAGAAGAGGAAGCTAGTAATTCTGAGGATGTTGGTGTGAAAGAAGTTGAATATGCTAGTACTCAATTATTCCCATACTATGGAAGTAACTAGAAATAGCTATACCTAAAAAATGTTTAGAAATTATTCTTCATTAGTTGTCTCTTAGAAAGATATCTTTGTTTCTGTGTGAACATTCTTTGAAAACGATGCCATAAATAAATTGCTATTATCTATAGAGTATATATGTAGGCAATATATTGTAATGTTTAGATAATATTTTTATATAAATGATAGAAGGGTATTATAAACCATGGATTAAGCCATAGGCTATTAGAGATATTGCTATTGCGCATGCGCTATTTGATGAATATTCATATGACATACATCCTTCAAATCTCTATTATTTCTTTCTTCTACATACCAGGTCCCAGGCCTCTAGCTCTTACCGTTATTGGTATAGCTACTGCGCATGCGCAGTTGATGGTTATACAAATATATATTGCAGATATATATTTTGAATCTCCATTATGGACTTGTTCTATGCACCAATTCCCAAGTCTCCAGCTAATACTTGTATAAAAGTATGCTATTATACGTTTCAACCAATGAGATAGCAGTTTATTCCTTTCAGAGTGTGGAAGACGATCGGGATTGTGTGGCTGTTTGCTACTATATCTAGATGCTTGAAGTTGCAGTATTTGCAAGCCGGTCCTTTGTAATTCCCGCCAAGCCTATTACAGAGATCCCAACTGCGCATGCCGTAGTTTTCGTATATGATAAAGGAATGCGCTTCTTTTATTATACTAATTGTTTATCTGTTGGTATATAGTCTTTTATAGTTTTTAAATAGATATAAACATCTTGTAAATCACCAACTTCATTTTCATTAATTGAATTTAGTATTATTTCTATATAATTGAATGTAGTAATTTAAGACAACTTATCAATATAACATAAAACATTCAGGGTCAATTAACAGTTTTTCACCCCAATCTCCTAATGCTTTATCATTGATTTCTTCTTTTATTTCTTCTATGAATGATGTTGCTACAGTCCTATCATGATATTTCAATAAACCATCAGCAAGATCTTCAATAAAAATCACTAACACAGCCATTCTTCCCCAATTTCCTACTTTATCCATAATTGGAAAAAGTCCACAAGCTAGGTCTTTAGCTTCTGGCTTGGAAGAGACTTGATGTTGTTCTACTTGAGACTTTATTGAGTTATAAGAGCTAGCTCTTGCATATGTTAAAAGATATCGCATCCAATAATAGTATGAACTGTTGATGGGGATTGATTGTCTCTCAAAAGATATAACTCCTAAATTGCGACATTCATAGTTCCTCTCCAAAGAATATGCAACTAGATTTTTTCTAGTTAATTCCCGCTCCTTCTTCACAGCGTTGAATATGAGGTAAGCTAGTGAAATCATCTTGTAATTTGTAGATTGCAAAGGTTGTTAAATCGGAAACGAGGCTAGCGGTTTCAGACAAGTGTGCTGCATTGTAAGAACTCTTGAAAACGAGGTTGGAGAAACCAGCATGCTAGAACCATAAAAACCGTCGAGCTATAGCGCGACCTGATGACGTCACTAATGATGTCACTGTGCTCGGGCCACCGACTTGCAACCTACTATCATAGAGTGAGGCTAAAATTTTCAAAACATTACCTCTGATACCATAAGCAGCTATTTTCTGTAATAGCTGCTTATGATCAACAGAATCGAATGCTTTTTTAGAATCAACGAAACATAAATACAAGGACCCCTTTCTTTTTTTGAATGTTGTATCTATAAGAGCTCGCAGAGTGAAAATATGATCGGAAGTTTGATGTCCTTTTCTGAACCCAATTTGATTTTCCTGTAGAATTGAGTTATGGGAGATCTTAGAGTTTAGCCTTTCCAAAGAATTCCAAGGAAAAATTTGCCAAATATGCTCAGCAGTGTGATTCCTCGGTAATTATTTAAATCCAATTTATCACCGCCTTTGAAAAGGAGTACAATAATTCCCACAGACCACTCTGGAAATTTTCCAGAGTAGAGGATTTTGTTGAAAAGTTTCGTAAATACCTGTAGGAATCTACCGTTAAGATTCTTTAGAAGTTCAGCGCTCAACATATGAAACCCTGCCACCTTTCCGTTCTTAAGTTTTTACACATGTTTTTAACTTCATCGAAAGTAATATCACGAGTTAGGAATTCGTGAATCAGTTCAATCAACAATTTTAAAGTTCTCTTCTCTTAAAAGTGCATAATCTACCACACTATTGCCATTTCTTGTGAAACAAGAAAAATTGCTAGAAGTTTCTTTATTGATACGCCCATTAAGAATGCGGTACCCAGACGTTTTACAAAAATCAATGAAAGCGGTTCCGTTTGTGTTAACAGGACTGGCGTGTTTGTTAATTCTTTTTTCAAGTTGACTATCTGGTTCGTAACTTACGTGAAGAGGTAACAATTCATCAACCCCGTCATTTTCAATGAAATCATTTGCAGTGTTTGTTCTGGCATTAAAATTCCCACATAAAAGAACCCACCCAGCTCGTTCATAAAAAGCCCATTCCGACCGTGATTTTTCAAAAGACAGAGATTGTCCAGACCTCAGTAAAGTAGAGGTATTAGGCGGAATGTTAAGAAAGCAAATAAATAAATCTGATTCCCAACTGTAATCATTCTTTTTTACCTGACACCAAAAACGATATCTACCAGAGAGCACGATTGAGACATAGCTGAGGACTGGTTTTCGAACAAGTAGGGACGAGCCCCCAATGACCTACCAGAAAAATGATTTCTTTTGCCTAATTCATGAAGTTCTGTAAATTCTGAATCGAAATTGAATAGAGAGGGATCATTTTTATCTCTCCACATTTCAGAGAAACAAACCAGATCATTATTTTCCAAAATATTCGAGAAGAATTCGCAGCCAGTTTGCTTGATATGTTGAACCCTTGAGCTCCTAAAACCGTTAAAATTCCAGACGCAGATTCTTAAAGTTTTTATGTTGCAATTAATTTCCTTGGAGTTCCTTTTGGAAAAAATATCATCCCGAGTGGTTAAGTGACCATATTTGTTCCCATCTCGGCCAAAAACCTAGTTAGGTGTTATTTTATTAGTAAGATTATCGAAATCAGGATAGGTCCTGATTTCGTGCATACGAGGATTACCTAACATTTTAAATTTAATTTTACCGTCAATTGTCCAGACCTTCTCTGAAAAGTTAAAAGCTAACGTTGAATGTGAATAAAAGTATATATGTTATACATATCAAAATGTGCCTTTTAATGTGACCTTTTTATGCGTACTAGAAACAAATTGACTTTCTGATTGGTGAATGTTACTGTCCCATGTGATGAATTCCATGAAAAATCTGCCCTGATCGATCAGTAAACAAGCAGTAGATACAGCATTTTGTTGCTGATCCTTATAATTTTCTCAAAGCTATAACATGTTTTAACTGACATAAAAAGCTAAAAAAATTAGCTCCAATGAAATACTAACACAAGAATAAACTTTCCAGACATTAAGAAGTTGACATCATTTTCACACCATTGCCTTCATGATTTTACAAAGTCTAACACAAGATTTAGCTTTTAAAGAAAATAAACACCGAATTCACAAACATCTTTAAGTATAAATTGAAAACAGTGAGTAACAGCACTGTAGTCTTGATATGTAAAGGGTGTTGCCTATCATAACTACAGATAATTACATTACAGATTCATATCATGAAAATCTGCAAAGAGGTGTTTGGTGATATGAACTGTGATAAAAATAATGTCACTCACATTCTAGTTGAGAAATGCTTTGATTATGTTGAAGACTTGACTCGAAATTGATGGTAAAAATTGCAACATGGTTGGGAGAAGAATCTGCAAGAATTTGTAAACGGTAGCCTGTGTGCAGCCTCAAACTCTTCTCCGAGAAAGAGTAGAGTCTGCGCAACAATGAACGAAAGCTTGTACTGCTGAGTCAGCAAAACTACAACCTCGTTTTCATGCAAACCAGCTGTCGATGCACTGCGGCGCTTTTTCAGCTGCGGCGTGTGTTGAGTTTTTTCTGATTCAACCTCGCAGCAGAATTGGAAGCTAGTTTTTTGAGTTTTCAATTCACATAAGAGTTTCATTTTTGAAGAAGTTTAGCAAATGAAAATGTCTTGCATTCTATGTTTTGCTGCTATATCCAAAGAAGAGTCTTGGGATTATAATTTGGTTTGTGGCAAAAGACGATTTGATGTGTTAGAAGTACTTCGTAGATTGGAAGTAGGCGTCCAGGCCACATCGGAACACATCTGTCAGGCATGCTTTCGACTCTTGAGAAAAGCAGATCGGGACCAGAAAAAGGTTCAAGAGCTGGAGGGACAAGCCATTAGCAAATATCGAGCTGGGGCTTTAAAGATCGAAGTCGCCGTGAAGACCAAGTCCTCAAAACGGACTCGTTCTGCTCAGGATGTGAATACTGTTGAGGAGAAAGGACCTAGGCCCGGAAGTTGTCCTGATGATTCAAGCATTGCCATTGTTGTAACACCTGTGAAGACAATACGCTTGGTCAAAGAATCTTGCCAGTTATCATCAGACTTACAACTCAGAAATACACCGAAGTCTGGAAATGCCTTTGCCAGCAACATTGCCTCTTTGCCCCCACCACCCACCCCTACTTCTTCAGAACAAAATCGTGCCCACAAGACACAAGCCTTCTTAAAAATTGTTTGGCCATCTCGAACGAAGGTGAGAAGGCTCCCAGCTGATTTGAATTCTGTTGGGTTAATGCTTTTGCGTGGAACCTACCAGCAAATAGCTGGAGTAGTATGAAGACATGCAAAGTTGAAATCAAGCCTTGTCGAACTTTTTCTTCAAGGAGATTGACAAGGAGTGTAACAAGCTTTGTGTTTCGAAAAAGGAGGGCAAGCCTTGTGATTCAAAAGGTGCACATAAAATTGCCACTAAGAGTCCAGGAAATACAAAGCAAGCAAGTTCAACAGACTCATCTCCAAGCTGTTTGCGACTTACAAAGAAGGAGGATATTGTGAAGTTCAAGCTTGGAAATCGGAACAAAGAACTCAAAGAACAGGCACCATTGGTGAGATCAACCCTTATGGCCATGAGCTGGCGTAGAGGTAAGAAGGCTGTGTTATGGCAGCGGATGTATGCTTAAAGAATCGTTCAAGAAGAATGACTGCAATGCAGCTATTATTATCGCTGAAGTTGCAGCATTCTGGGTTTATTGAAAGTTGTGATGGGATGTGCTATTTTGCATAAGTTCCTATTCACATTTTGATGGTACTCTAACTTCTTTTTTATTCATAAAAATTTCCTTTAAGAACTGGCTACATATTTTACAGAACATTGTCTAACATAAACCACATGGATAAGACTGCAAAATTGTCTAGCATAATTTTCATGGAGCTAAATAGTTAAAAACAAGTAGAGTTCCTTAACAATTTTAGTGAACTGTTGCTAGCTTTCATTGGAAATTTCTTATGCTACCCAATCATAGAGTCTACGTTCTAGTCTCATCAAATAGTGGGATGCCTCTTTTGCAAAAATGTGATCTAATGTTTGTATGATGCTCTAGAATGCATATATCAAATTTTTTTTCAGGAATTTCATGCCCATTCAAATTCTTTATCACTGATTATTTTTCAACCTTGTTTACAGGCAACATTGCTGAGGATGAGCACTTTGCGGCTAGCCATTTCCCATACCTTCCTATACAAAAAATGGATGAATTTGGGCATGATCATCTTAAAGAAGTTCATGATAGTATCCGGAAGAAAGGCTTTGAATTATCTCTTGCATCATCTACTGCTCCCTTGAATTCAAGTGGGAGAAGATTAGTTATAGATAATTTCAACTACACATCACAGCCCCATCAAATGACAGAAGATCGCCAGAACCAGGTCGTGAACTGGGTTGGCTTGATGATTGCAGAAAACAGAATCTCAGGGTCATATCTAAATTGCAACAAACCATCTTTAGAAAAGTTAATGGGAATGGAAAATGGGCTTTGCCTCCCTAATAATGTTGTTGTCCATGTTCTTCCGGTGTTCTGGCGGTCAGACGTGTATTTTTGCTACAATCCTTGCCAAAATAGTTGGAATGCTACCTTAATATTCCATACTTTCTCTGCTCCAACTACCCCTCCCCCTGATACAATGTTGATTTACTCTAAAACTATGTTGCTGCTGGCAAAAACGTGTCTGCAATATCATAGCTCACTGTCGTGTCTACAAAAATCAACATTGTACAGGGGGAAGGGGGGAAGAGGGGAGACGCAGGACCGTGAAATTGAGATGGCATTTATAGCTCAGTTTCTTATGCTGTAATTACGAAATTTTGCCCCGTTCCAACATTTTTTGGCAGGGATTGTCTGAGGCGATTGGAAACAGGAGAATGGAATGGACGGAGGACGTAGATGGAGTTTGTGGTTATCTGAATAAATTGATGTCAGTGATGAGAAATGTGGCATTTGCAGTTACTTTATGAATCTATTTTAAGATACATGACATCATACATAAAACCATGGCACTTGCAGTGGTTCCATGGCAGTGTTAAGCTTATGAGTTAGCCCCAGGTGTCTGTCACTAGTACAAAGAACCTCGCTGTTATATAGTTTGTTCAAGATTAAACACTGCAAAGTAATCGTGGGACACCCCAAAAGTGACTAGGTAGATTGTCGTGAGAAATAGGCTGCAATTGTTTGAGCAGTAAAATTATCCTCATGCTGTCCACGGTTACCGTTTCACTGAAGACTTTTGTGCAGTAAACTCTCTTAGCTGCGACTAACAAAATTATCTGTATCAATTGATTGGAATTATTCGGACAAGGAAAACTATAACTTTTGATACATGATGTCTTGTAAATGTTCTTTGGTTGTTAAAATATAACAGATTATTCTAACGGTGTCCACTTGTTATTGAAAGATGTTTTATGAATCTAGCTTATCTTTCATATCTTTTTGGCCATCATGGAGGTTTTCGCATGAGCAGTGCATTTTCCGATATATTCATAAGGATAGGGTAATGGAAAAGTTACTTTGAAAAACTTCGAAACCTTGCAATTCATTTAGAGAATTCTAACTTTCATGTAGTGGAGGAAATGTACGAAAACTTCGGCCAGAAATTTGGGTTACCGATGTGGCCACTGTTGGCTGTCGTTAAACTAGCAATGCAGATCGCATTGCTCTTGCAAAAGGCATTCAATTCGTCGGTATGTATTTCTGCATAAAGCCATGGAGACAAAGCATAACAATGGCGAAGGTAATTCAGGTATCAAATACTTTAATGGAGCTGTCTTGAAAGTAAGAGCAAAGCTTTTAAATATCAAAGTAACAAGACATTCATATTTCAACAAGAAAATTAGCAAACAAAATTGTAAACAAAGATTAAGAATACATACTAGGAATTGCATACTAATACTCTGTAGATTACATTAATATCTCGTTCTATTGCCGTCTGATGTAACATTGCATTTGAGTCTTTTTGGCATAGTAGCGATTGTTCCTTTAATCAGTTCACCGTCAAAAGAGAACAACGTCTCCATAATTCTACAAGGGAATTCCTCGTATGATTCTTTGGTGATCCTCCTTTCCATGGCTTGCTTGTATAACGTTCGTTTCACGTTATGAAAAACGTTCTCTATAGGGTTCAGGTCAGGCGACCTTGCTGGTATATTCACAACAGTCCCACCAATTTCTTGCAGTGCCTCCCTTGCAGCCTTGCTATTCTGACACGGGTCGTTGTCCATCACAAACATCTTTGCCATCCTACTTCTTCTCAAAGTCACCTCCGCATCAGCAAAAGCATGTGGCAGCTTACTTCTTATAAATGTCACGAAAAAGTTGCCACTCATTTTCTCGTACCGTTCAGCAAGTACAACACCTCGATTATAGGAGATCGCCACAAAAACATGAACGCGTCTACCACCTGGAAGATCTTTGATCCAGTTGTTGTATATGTCAGCCCCTCGCTTGGTTTTCGATAAACTCTTCCTTTGGGTTTCGATGCCTCTCGAAAAGGCTTGTACTTATGCACAAATGATACAGCGTCCAGATACAAAGCCACATCATGTGTCCAAAATGTATCCTCTCGTTCCTTCAGTGATTTCCTTGCAAATGCTTTCCTCTTGCATTCTTTGATTGATAGCAAGCCTTTTTTTCGTGGCTGCAGTTTTTTATAGCCGGCTTTGTTAAGGATGCGAACATATGTTGGGTAGCTCCCTTTACTTGTTGGAGTTGCTGTCATTACTTCTTTCACTGTTGGATTTTTACCCTCTAGGTGCATTTTCCGAAACGTTCTCATGAAGCGGGCCTCTTCACGATGAGATATCACCCTTGGCCTTCCGCGTGTTTCCGGTTTACTTCCGCAAGCATTCCCTCCTTCCATCCTTGATTCTTCTTTGCAACACCGGTGTACTGACGATATTGAAACATTCAGCATTTTCGCTGTTTCCCTATGCAAGTGCCCTTGTCTTGGGACAAATCTTCTTCGTGAAAGTCATTGTGATAAATGATCATTTTTACTGTTTCCCTGCTACTAAGCTGTTGTATGTTTCCATATCGAAAATAAACAAGGAATTTAAACAATACCACAATATTTTCCTGTGATATTTCTTTGACGTCACTGGTGCTACAAACGCTATATAAAGGCAGTCCCTTGTGGCCTCGTTCTCAAAACATGATTTTAATTATTGTTTTCTGCGTGCTTAGCAACATCCATTGCCTCCGAACAACACCAAAAAAGTTAAACTATTCTTGCACATCCTTTTCCATCCTGATTGCTACATTTCGTACCTTGTCTCTTGCTTCTATAGCTCATAACAATGTATTAATTTTCAGCCTCCTTATGACCAGACGTGTATGTTCAACATTCTCAGCCTTACAGATGAAAGAAGTTGACAACAGAACATCATATTTCCCCCAATCACTCATGATTATCTTTTCTATACTGTTTACAATTTTTTTTACCACATATTTGCTATTGCACCTTTTTGCCACAACTTCAACTGCCTTAAATTGCCATCATTTATGTTTCTCATATATATGACGTCATTTATACAAGAAACTAATAACGTAAGAAAAAGCTAACCTCGGATTCGGATTTCTCGGCATTTTTTCACCTTTATACCAATCGAATATACTGCATTTATATACTTTTCTTTCTACCACACTCAGACAGTAGCTCCGAATTTTATGATAAATATGTCTAATTTCTAGTTAATATTACTGGTGAACATTATTTTTTTTATATCTTAACTTGGTTCTTGTATGCATTCGAATATAGTATAAATAAAAATGCATAGGATATGTGCAAATTAGTAATCAAAGTAAAAACCAACTGCGCTACATTTGTCGTCAGTGCAGATGATATTCCATCGTGGATTGATTTGTTTGAAAAGGTAGGAAGATCACCTTCAAAGAATCGATGACTTCGTTGTAAATAGAAAATATGATGATGGCACTAAAAGGTCGGTTTTTTCAATCCATCGAACATCGCAGAAAAAGAAAGCAGTTCTAATGATCTCCTTTGGGTACTGGAACAGTGATGATCCAAGGAAGTGCTTTTTTGACATGGAAAGAAACAGAGGCTGATATTCTTGATCAATATAACAAGGTGAAAAAGATGCAGGTGAAGGTATTGATAATCTTGCTAAATAATTTTGCTCAGAAAAATCAAAAGTTTGTCCCAATCTTTCTGTATTCGCCTTACTTCCCCTTCCCGACAACGATGACCAGGAAACGATTGAAGAAACAAAAAGGAATGTATACTGTCACGTATCCAATTCTCTTCATGATTCTACTCCCGGGCTTGAAAAAATACTCAACAGATTGGATGCAATTGAGCAAGAAAACGCAGACTTAAAAAACGCTATTATTGATCTGCAAAATAAAAACTCCAAAACCAAAAATTCTTTTTTAAATGAACGAGATACCCTAGTCAAAAAATATCAATCTCTTGAAAAGAAAAATGACGAAACGTAGTCGCATTACTTTGAATTAGAAAAAAGATACGAGACCCTAAAAAGGGACTTTCTAAATTTTGTTGAAAAATATAACGACGGCATTATTTGCGAAAAACAGGCGAACGGCTCTCTCAGCGTCACATTTCTGAAATACAAAGCGATACTCTGGCAACACAGGAAGCCGTTGAAAAACTAGAAGTCAACATGCAGTCTTTTAAAAATAAGATTAACGAATAAAATTAATAATATGAACCAACAAGTTAAAGCTGTGTCGACAAATGCCTCCAGAAACCCTGCTAACTTGGAGTCGCATGATGTTGAAATTTCCAAAACACCTCTACGTCACTCAGCTCCTCTTCCTAATCTAAGTGATTCGCAGTCAAACAGAAATTTATCACCGCGTTTTGCAGATCATGAAACAGATCTGAAGGAAAAAACAGATGCTAATTGTTGGAGACTCTATCTTGAAACTAATAAAATCACTTAGATTTGATAGAAATCGAAACACTTTCATAAAGACAATTCGTGGGGGGAAAGTAGAAAGATATAGCAAACTTTGTCTCTTCTATAAAGCTGCCCACTTAAGTGAATAAAATAGTTTTCCATGCTGGAACTAACAATATATCGACAGATTTCACTGCCTAGATCTTTCAAGACATAGCAGAGCTTCTTCAGATAACGAAATCAAAATTTCCTTCTGCTAAGGTCTACATTTCAAATATCATCAATCATGAGAATAGAAACGGTGATCGTGATTTTGCATTCAAAATCAACGAAATCAATCAACACCTCGAGCAGCTAGCTCTTGATGCTGACATTGGCCTAATTAAGAACAAAAACCTAGAGAACGCCCGCTACAGGATTGACGGTCCGCATTTGACAACTGAGGGAACTGCAGTACTGGTAAAAAACATCAAATCATCAATCTTTCCATTTCAACCGAAAATGGTTCAGCCATCACAACCAAATCATTCTGATTCATTTGTTAATTTGTCAAGACAGCTGCGACCAAGACAGAGAAATGAGATCATGGCAAGCCCCCCTTCATTAGCAACAACAACATCATCAAGACCAATGCCGAATTTGAATTGGAGACGAATCACTGACAACCAACAGCCTGAAGAAACGCAATGGAGAGGTAATCAGATCCCAACAAATGATGCTTGGAAAATGCCGCCTCAATCTCAAATGTTTCATCAAAATTACGGTCAACCTATGGTATGGACTTATTGCAACATTAATTACCCAAACACTCCCGTCTATCCATTTTGCGCCCATTCCCAATACAATACATTGCAAACTCTTTGCCAGGTCAAGTAAATTAAAATTATATTTCACCAGAATCTAATTTTTCTCAATATATTGTGTAGTCAAGGTAAAGCGTGGAAAATTTCCCTTTCTACCGCATCAATAACTATGAACTTAATCAGCTATATATTACAGATAAGACAAAACTAAAAGATATAATTAATAATCATGATTTGAAAAATTATCTGGATGAAGCGACAGACATGACTGACAATAACAAGTATTTTACACTTGATACAATGAATCAAATAACAGATCTTGATAAATGTAACCTATCTATTATTCACCTTAATATAAGAAGCCTCAACAAGAACTCTGCACATCTACTTAACCTCCTAAATAGCCTAAAAATTAACTTTGATTGTATTTGTCTAAGCGAGATTTACAATGTTAACTTGGACATGTATAAATCTCTACTGGAAGGTTACGCATTTTATGCAGTTCCTCCAGGAAGCAAAAATTTTGGAGGAGTAAGTTTGTACATAAAAGATAACATAAAATTAGACTTTCTCAAAGATTTAGCACTAAATTGTCAAGATCTCAAAAAACAATTTCGAATCTATCTTAGGAATTATCTATAGGCACCCCAATAGAAATGTAGCTGATTTCAATGAAAATTTAGAAACAACAATTCGGTAACTTGAAAAACGATAAATGCATAATCGTTGGGGATATAAATATCAACCTTATAAAATATAATCAACCAGGTAAGGGTAAAATTAAAGAGTATTTAGATCTAATGTTAACGCAAGGTTTCCTCCCTGGTACCATCTTACCACCAAGAATAACAGACTATACAGCTATTCTCATCGATCATATATTCATGAAAGAACGAAAACAAAGTGCGAATATCACCGCACGAAATATTCTTACAGACATCTCTGATCACTTTGCAACCTTCCTTTTAACTTTTAGAAATAGCTTGAAAAATTCTAAAGAGAAAAGATCAACAACACGAATCTTTAGTCCGAAAAATATTTCAAAATTTGTTGATCTCCTCTATGAAGATAGTTGGGAAAGCTTTTATGAAGAAACTAATACAAACAAATGTGCAGAAAAGTTTTATAACATTGTTAAAAAAGCGTACGACAAGTCTTTTCCTACAAAAACTATTTCCAAAAAGAGGCTCAAAGATAAGCCCTGGTTAACAACTCTCTTAAAGAAATCAATTCTTAAAAAGCACAAACTTTTTGTCAGTTATTTGAAGATAGAACTACGGAGAATAAACAAAAATATGCTTCGTATCGTAATACCCTAAATTCTTGCCTTCGAACTGCAAAAAATCGGATTACACGGAACTTTTCAATGGCAGATCAACGAGAATAACAAAAATTTGAGAAGTTTTAGGCAATATATTGAATCCGCAAAAACACTCCAAAGTAAACAAAATTAATCAAATTACTTATCAAGGTGCATTTTATGATAAAGACATCGACATTGCCAATGCTTTAAATTCCCATTTTTGCAAAGTCGGCGAGAAAATTTCATCTGAAATCAAACCAGCTAACCTTAACAGATCCAATTTCTACGACATTTTTTCTAAAACTGGTGGATGTTAATCAGGTTGTTTTGGAGATACAACATCGTAAGTTAAAGAAGTCACCTGGAGATGATGGCATAACCTTGTCAATTATTAAGGCTGCGAGCTCTGTGCTATCTAAGCCACTTACACACCTCTATAACCAATCCTTTAGTACTAGGGTCATTCCCACTACCTGGAAAATGCATGAGTAATTCCAGTTTTTAAAAGTGGTGACAGAAATGTAACATCAAACTACAGACCAATCTCGTTACTTTCAGGCTTGGAAAAAATTATGGAGCGGCTCCTTGCAAAACAATTACTTTCATTCCTATGGCAGCAAAACCTCCTCTATAAGCTCCAGTTTGGTTTCCGTGAAGGCCATTTCACAGTACACGCTCTTTTAGAACTTTTAGACAAATTGTACACTAACCTTGACAATGGTACTTACTGCTTTGGAACTTTCCTCAATTTGTCAAAAGCCTTTGATACTATAGACCATTCAATACTCTTATGTAAATTGAATCATTACGGTTTTCGGGGAAAAATAAATGATTGGTTCAAAAGTTACCTTTCAAATCGCAAACAATACACTTTCGCTAACAATACAAAATCCTCTCTCGGTCATGTAAATGTAGGTGTTCCTCAGGGATCTGTTCTTGGACCCATTCTATTTATCCTATACATAAATGACATGCCAAATTCTATAATTGCTGAAACTCGCCTCTTCGCTGATGATACCAACATAATCTGTTTTGATAAAAGGGTTGAAAAACTTGTCCAATTATCAAACACAGAGCTTGCGAAAATGGACTCATGGCTTAGAGCAAATAAACTAATGGTAAATGAAATCTATGCCATCTTCAGCCCTTCTACAACTTCCGATATTATAAGTGATACTCCCATCTGGATGGGAGATGAAATAAAACAAGTAGACAACATAAAATACCTTTGAGTCTTACTTGATACTCGTCTTACATGGGATAAACATATTGATAAAATAAAAACTGAGATAATTAAATTCTCATCAATGTTTTCTAAGATCAGGCACTTCATTCCCAAAAAATATCTGTTGACACTTTATGATTGTCTCGTGTCATGTAAAATAGGCTATGGCCTTGAAATATATGGTCAAGTTGCTGCAAAATATATCAAACCTCTTCAGACACTGCAAAACAGAATACTAAGAATCCTACTCTTTAAGGACTCGAGGTATCGAACCAATCTGCTACATAAAGAGGCAAAAATTCTTAAAATATATGATCTTTATGAATTCAAAATTCTAAAACTAATGCACAATGTACAACATAATAAATCCACCCTCCCTGACATTTTTAAGGATTACTTCACTACTAACGAAAGCAAACATAAATATGACACTAGACAAAGAAAAGACTACCAAGTTTATAAATCAAACAGAAAATGGGGCATCAAAATGCTGAGGAACGTAGGAGCAAAACTCTGGAACATGCTTCCATCTTCATTTAAAAACGGTACAAGATTTCACATTTTTTGCACGAAACTAAAAGCTACCATCCTTGAGAAATATTAATTTTTGAATAGTATGCATTACCTTTTAATATATTTTTTAACTTGATATAAAAGGCTTCTTAAAAGAATACTCTCTCCTTGTACTAGCTACTCTACTTTTTATATTGAAAAAAGAAAAAAAATGAAAAAAAACTGAGCAAAATGAACAAAAAAATATATATATATATACATTGCTATTGTTGCTAATGTTATTTTAATCACAATTGCTGTCACTTATTTTATTGTTAAACTGGTATTCTTGTAATTTGTGATTTTTTAGATATTTCTTCCAGTTTATTAATTATTTTTAACATTTAATTTACGCCCCAAGCTAGATAAGCATTGCTTGACTTGGGTCGTGTAAAATACACATTTTGATAATTATAATTATTAACATGTAGTAGTTTGTTTTACACATAAAAATGATGATGATGATGATGATGATGATGAGCATGCACACCAGCATAGAGATTACATTGCTCTGTATGGAAGAATCGCTGTTAAGCATATCACCTTCCTGAAAAAGTTTAATGAATGTGTTGTTAAACACATCAAACACCAATATTCAGATGTCACTTGTAAACCAACAAATACGGTGAGAAGACAAACATAAACATACAGTCTTTTATTAATTTTTGTCATTTTTAATTGTGAAATTGATTGATTGATGATTTTTCTGCAGAGACTTTGTTGTTAGTGTTGTAGTTTCTCTTATAAATTGAATAACTTTTCTTCTGACATAAACTGGTTTACCAATGTATTGCATTTCCCTCAGATATTCGTTGAAATGATCTTTGAGGATGAAAACCAGGCAACAAGTGGAATGCAGAATCTCCCCAACTTGACCATACCACTTTCTGAATGGAGTTCCTTGAGTTGTGCTGACGACCCTGCAATGAACAAACAATAGCTAGATCAGTCAAGAATACCTACTAAATTAGTCATTAGTTGACTCTTTCATTTATGACATAGTATGAGAAAACAGTTATGCTGATGGTGTGAAACAAAGTCTGGTACTTACCATTGTGTTATCTAGTACTTACCTCGTCAAAAGCTACACCAACACAGTGCTCTGAAAAAGTTTTGGAGGTGAGAAAACGTAGATTCCGGTGAGGTGAATATCACACTATATATCCCTCCAATTTCGATTTCTTTCAAGACGTCTTTGGTTTGATCTGCATAGATGCTAGCAGCACTTACACCCTTATCTCGTACCAGCTGAATCTGGTCCAGCATCAGAGATTGCAGAGGAGAGATGACAAGGATGCAGCTAGTCGCCACAGCTTGTTCCAACAAGAAGTCAGCCACCCAAGGAATAACTTGAAACACCAACGACTTTCCATATCCTGTTGGTGCTGTAGTAAGCTGCTGCTGTAACAAACAGGAGATGTCTACTAAAGTATCAAAACAATGTTTCACGTATGCTAGAGCTTCACTGAATCTTTCTGGACTCCAAGGAATACTTCTCGCAGCAACAGAACATGCACTCGCCATTTTGTTGGAGAACAGAGGAAGAAATAGTACCACGCGATAGCGTTGCATGCATTTTTCAGCGGAACGCAGGTGATAAAACAATGGAAATTGCATTTAACCAATCATGTTTCTCTGGCAGTTTTCTGTCAGAGAGTGTTGATTGGTTGTTAAACAATGGTCAAACAAAAGATTTACCGCCACACTTTATTTGAAAAATAGGCCAGTACAAGCTTTTGTTCATTGTTGCGCAGACTCTACTCATTCTCGGAGAAGAGTTTGAGGCTGCACGCAGGCTAGTAAACAGATCTTATAAATAGGTTGACTTTTAAGGAAAATCACATGAAAAAAGGCCTTCTGAAAAATTTGATTATTTTTTCTTCTGACATGTTCTTTGAACTTGTCTGAATTAAAAACTTCTATAAATTGCAGATACATTCAAAGACCCACAAACATGTTTATGGCTTGTGATCGCAGGAAGGGATCATGGATGCCTTTGTTTATGATACTGATAAAAAACATCTGTACATTAACTTGATAAGAGTTTTTAGGCATACCAGAAAAGTGGGACCCAGGACTATCAGATAGGACAATGGGAACAGACCATTAAGGTTGGACAATTAAGGTGGGACCATGTGACCTGGGACCATTTAGTTGAGACCTTTAAGGTGGGACCATGGAAATGCTGGACCATTATGGTTGGACCATTAAGGTGGACCAAAGGATCATTAAAATGGGACAATGGAACCAAGGACTATTAATTTGGGACCTGGGACCATTTGATGGATGTTTTTTTTGCCTTAATTGCTTTAGGAATCAAACATTGAAAAATGCTCCTTATACTGTAGAAATAGCTACTATTTTTTCCTGTATCTCCTTTGATCATTGTATAATCAATACAACAAGCAGAGACCAACTAAACCATTTTTATGCTAACTAACAAACATTTGATCAATATGTATTTAGTTATCAAAACAAGGAAGTCCTAGAACCAAAACAGCAAACATTATAAAACTGATACAATTATTTTTGTCAATTAAAGATGTACAATTATTGATACAATAATTTGTAGTACCAGTAATCTTGTCTGTAAATAAAGGTAATAGTAAATTTCGCAAGGTTGGTAGCAGGTACAACTTGGGAGTTGTACTCATATCACTCAAAAAACCATGTGCTATGCCATGAAACTAACAAATCCACAAAACTGAAAATACTGCTAAGCATGTGAACTTTGATTGGCCTTTCTCGAGCTTTTTTGCAAAATTTAGGGTAATAACTTTAGTGTCTTCTGAATTCTATTTTTTATAGAAATCATTTAATCAATTTGTTTGATGGAGCATGGCTTTGCAAGCAAATATAATGGATGAGATTTTTGCTTTGTAGCCCATAATAGGTAGAAGATAAAAAGTGCATCTTCAGCAAATTCCACTTTGAACTTCGTTTTAATCTACCTAATATTAAAATGGTAATTTCTATGGAAACCGATTTTGTTAGAGTCACTCCTCCGAGGTCGTAAGAGTACGCTTTTCCGATTTTTCCCCTACTATCCCAACCATGGGGTAGGCATGTCATCACCCTGTCATTTTTTGCAAACTGCCTTTGCTTCTGGGGTGATTGGGGCTAACCTTTCTTTTATGTGCGTCATTGGTGCCTGTTTCAACCATAGCCCAATTGTTTTCTGTAGGAGGATTATCACTAAATCGCAACAAGGCAAGGTGGCACGGTCCACAAGGCAGCTTGTGTCGTGAGCTGTGATTCAGAATCAGGAGCTCGACTCCCCTCAGGAGAAAATCTTTTCCTTTCAAATTTTTTTTATTTCTGTGGTTTCCGTGTTGGAAATGTTTTCAAAAGGCCAATGAGACGTCTGGTAACTAAAATTTGCTTTTGGTCTGATATTTAAGTTCATTAGACATTATTTTTTAACGTGTTTTGTTTTTCTCTTCCATGAATGTTAGGACCAGTAGGAGATTATCGTCCTTCTAAGCCAACTGCTGTATGGCCGAACGGTTAAATGCTTGCCTCCCACCTTAGTCAGGTAGATTTAGGCACATATTTTGGAAAATTGTGGGTTTTGGCATAAAAGCATAATAATTGGCAGACATACAGTTCTGAGCATGCTGATCATTTTGTGATATAGGACCACTTCCAAATAATCTGCTATGACGTCATAATGACGTCATCAATTAAGGTGTCATCAAATTTTTGAAAAATTTTATTACATCAAATTTTCTTAATAGAAAGGTTATTTCAAGTGTCCAGCCGACATATCTTTGCAGCATCTTAACATTTTGTTTGGAACGGTAAAATGTTTTGATTTATGAAGTCATTATGACATCATTTTGACTCAATAAAAGCTTAAATAAAATTTTCCAACAACAAAACACTATAACGTTTATTTGAAGAGTTGTAAACTTATGAGCTGCAATCTGAATTGCATTTCCACAGAGTGGTGCATTTAAGCTCTGCAAGAACACAGGTCCACATCCTTGGCAGCCCTTGGTACACCCGTACTTGATAAGTTCCCAAGAAGATTTTGATGCATTTGGAAGTTGCGTCCACAATGGCCTCCATGACCCTTCATTATCTTTCCTCCATCCCCACTCTTCTGGAGAAGGTCGCTTAAGCAAACTTTGGCCTAGGTTTCCGCAGCAATGGCCACCTTGAAGCACCGCTCTTTTAATGTGCTGGACCAGAGCACCCTTAGTTGAGGGGATTATTTCGATGGGCTGGCCCATCTTTGTGAAAAACTCTTTCCTTGCCATGTCTATATTTATTTCCTGACTTGTTTGATCGTAAAATAGAATGGCCAGTTGCTCTAAAAGTGTTATTGACCCATCTTATTTGTCCGTTGGTGCCTGAGCAATGGAAAAAATGCTCTTGTGGCGTCATCAAATTGGTCCCAGGTCTCCCATGCAGTTTTCATTCCGATATTTGCAAAGGAGGAGACAGTGTCACAACCGGTAAATGTATAAACATTGGAAAGGCCCTTGCTTTCTCAGGACCAAGGGCTGAGGAGGTTTCATGTAGGAATGTAGAGAAGATTTGTGCCTGTCCCAAATGCGGCGCAAAGCCTCACTTCTTCCATATTTTGAGACTCAGGGAATGCAAGCACGACCTCATCGGTGTCAACTGTAAGGATAGTTATCTTATTGAAACCATTTTCATATGCATCTAACAAATGCAGTATCATCCTAGTGTCTGCTTCTTCATAGTTGCATAGACACAATCTAGATAACTTTCTGGGCATATAACAGAAAAAAGAAGAAAAGACCACTTAGCTTACTGCTTGCTTTCAGCTAGAGAGCTTCTTGCGGTGAAGAGTTGAATAAATACAGTAGACAGAAACACCGCGGCGCAAGACACAAAAGACAACTATGTTTTTATTTCTGGGCATATTACACATAACACTTTGCCCTGTGGTCATTATGATTCTTTGCATGTTACAATCTCTGCTGCACAATCTGCAAAGTATGCAAATAGCTCCACTTTATTTTCATCCATTCTCAAAAAGGCTTCCCAGTTACTTGGAAGTTGACTTGTGTTTTCCACTCTTCTTCTGGTACCTCTTCCTTTTTACTTCCTGTTTGGGATTTTATACTGTTCTCCATATATTCGTCCTAACAATATCAACCCTGTCTGCCACTCTCAGCTGGCTTTCGATGTAAGGTATAAATACCTTCATGGCATAATCTTGAAAGGTTTTTATTCCAACAGGCCGAAGCATGTTCACAATAGCTGCGCCATCCAAAATTGTAACCTGCTGTATGGGAACATTGAGTGACTCTCAGCAGATTTCTCCAAGCATTTGAGCAACTGTGATTTTTGGCATTGTCACAGTTTTCCCTGCTGTGACCGAGATGGAGGGCGAGCCTCATGCTCATGTTTGAAGAATTTATCAAGGTTGCTATCTCTTACTTGGCAGGTGATGTACAGTCCTGAGAACAAGTGACAGTTGCTTTTCAAGGAGGCAACCTGCATCTTTGGCTTGGATACCTCCTTTACTGGTTGACGGCTAAAGATGGCAAGCTTATTTCGTTTCCTGGGGTCTTGTTGATGTTTTTGATTCCCTTCCAGTCTCTCTTTGATAAAGGTATCATATTGATCTTTTCCAAGAGCTTCAATCTGTTTAATGCATTGAACTGTCGCATCTTCTACAATATCCCTGGTGTCGATTCTCATAAGCTCGTGGCTTTCGTCAACAACTGGGTTTCCAAGCTTTTCAAGCACACAAGTTAATGTCTTAACACCCCTTACTTAGATAGTTTGGCTTCCTTTCATATGTTCGTTGTGCAAAGTTGGAGAACAAGCATCTGATTTTGACCCTGCTATGACATTTTAAAACTCGTTAATCAACCTAATAACATCACGACCACCACACATCCACTTTCTAAGAGCCTCTTGGTTTTGCGTCAGACCCACTGCATTTCCTTCCCTTTTGACTAAAGCATTGTTCTGCTCATGCGCCTGACTGATTAACATCACTGAAAATTTTTGATGCGTCTTGCAAACTTTAAAATTTCCTCTTCTGAATTCATCTGCTATACTGGGACTGGTACTTCGGTGGACTTTTTACCGCAGTGATGAGTAGTAGTAGCCTATTTGCAACAAAAGCTTGCATTTGCAAGTATGCACATTATCACATTGTGATGAAGTTGCGATGACGTCATAATGACCTCATCAGGACGTGAATGCGAAAGCAATTGCACTTTTAAAGCAATTTTCTATCAACTCTTTCAATTCATTAAGTTCATGCCTTAAAGATGACAGCTGAAATATCTCTAAAATGTGTAATTAGTCATGGAAAATCAGAAATTATAATTTTTGGAAGGGACTTTACAGTGACGTCATCAATATAATTTTCCTGATGGCCCTATATCTCAAAATGTTCAACATGTCCAACTCTTTCTTTCTGCCAATTTTGATGCTTTTATGACAAATCCCACAGCTCTTTCAAAAATCTGCCCCTCTACCCTGAATGGCTAGAGTTCAAATCCCATCGAAGGCAAATTTTTGGTGTTTTTGTTTTTGTGATTTAAATACCTTACAATTCTTTTAAATCTCTAAAAGTCACTTTGACAAATCTAGAAGGCTTTTTGGAATGACTCTAAACTTAACAATATGTTCAACTAAGATTTCTGTTCAGACATCTGAAAATTCAGAAATTGAAGATTAATTTCACTTTTACTAATATTAACATGAAGGCTAATACTTTTAGGTGCCAAATAAATGGGGGTCCAAATAAACGGGGGTTTTGAAATCTTATGAATACTTAATATAAATGGGGGAGTCATAATAACATCTGAGGGTGGGGGAATTTAATAAGCGAAGTTTAATCCTTTCACAAGTGAAATTTCTTCTTTGAAGATTGATAAATGGGGGGTCCAAATAAGGTCTGAGGGGTGGGGAGAAACTCAAAATTATTAAATGTTTATTTCGCTCCTAAGAGTATGAAGATGAATTAAAATGATGATAAAGTTTGAGATTGACATTATTACATGTGCCCATTGAGAACAACATTAACATTGATATTAAGTTCCAATGTTATTTCAGATTTACATCAAGATTAACATAAAGGTTCAGATTAAGGCTGATTTGAAAATTAACTTCAGTTTAGAAATTAATAATAACTTTAAGTTTAAGTTCAAAAATGAAAGACAGATCATAATCATCATTATCATTTATGCATATGCACTACCTAAATTGTTAGGTATGGCAGCTTAGTTAAAACAAACAAATACAATAGAAAAAATACAAGCATAAAGTACAAAAAGTACAAAATTACAGAAGATTAAAAGCTTAATACAGCAAAAAGCAAAAAACGGCATCAACAGAACAAAATGTTTTTTTCAAATCAACTTGCGGTGTTAGGAGCATGCAGGAGGCAAACTGGTATTCAACTGTAGTTCTCTCAGCATCATCGCATCGGTGATGAACTTTGCTAAGGGCCGCATACTTAGAGAAAGACTAACACATTAAGACTAAGATTAAAATTAAGCTTAAAATTAGGATTAAGATCAAAATTAAAATTCAGATTCAGATTCAGATTAACATTGAGATTAAGATTTAGGTTAAGATTCCAATTCAGGTAGAAGTTAAGATTAAGTTTCCATTAAAGTTGAAGACTAATATAAAGACTAGATGAACATTAAGATCAAGATTTAGATTAACAGCAAATATAGCCATCTTGATGCACAGTGCCTTTTAGGTGGAAGTTGTTATTGGTGGAGTTCATTGAAGGCAGTGGTCCTCATGAAGCGGTGGTCTTAGACGGGCAAGGGCTAGTCTACTATACTAAAATGGTAATTTCCATGGAAACCGATTTTGTAAGAGTCACTCCTCCAAAGTTTGGAAAAGTATGATTTTCCGACTTCTTCGCTCCTCTGCCGACTGGGGGGTAAGCATGTCAACACCCTTTCCTATTTTGCAAACTGCCATCGCTTCTGGGGTAACAGGGTCTAAACCTTCTTTGAAGTGCATTATTGGTGCCTGATTGAACAATTGCCCGATTGCTTTCCTAAAGGGATTATCGAAATCTGAAACCTTTGAAAATAGCTCTGTTGGTAAGGCATCCTGTTTTGTGATGTGGGTTATCAGATGCAGGAGATTGATTCCTCTCAGGGGAGAATTTTTTCCATCACAATTTTTTATCTCTGTGCTTTTCGTGGTGGAAATACTTTTCAGAGGATAAGAACATGTCTCCATTACTAAAAAGTGCTTTGGAATTATTTTAAAATTTGTTTGGTATTAATATTTTTCAATTAAAGTTCCTCACACGAAGTCCATGTTGACGTTAATATTCAGTCAATCGGTTTGAATTGCATTGTACAAATGCTTTTAACCTTTCAATTGAAACAAATGCCTTTACTAGGTTTCAAAAGCTTATTTGACAGGGCATTTCATTCAAAGAAAACAAACAAAAAACCCTTTTAAAGGGTTTTTGAAGACCTTATTTGAAAGCCAACAAAACCCTTTCAAATTCCATCAAGAAGTTTACACTGCCTTGATAGCATTATCTGACTATAACTGGAATGAGGAAACTGCGCTAAGGAAATCGAGAAGGAAAAGAACTGCAGAAAATGAACAATAACATGACTGGGGAACAAGACCAAAGAATGGGACTGAAGACCATGAACAATTTCAGGACTAAGGAACATTAGCAATAATAAGACTGACAATCAGAACCTAGGAACGGACTAAAGACCATGAATAATTTCAGGACTAAGGAACATGAACAATAACAATACTGAGGAATAAGACCAAGGAATGGAACTGAAGACCATTTCAGGACTAATGAACAGGATAAAGGAATGGGGGACTGAAGACCATGAGTAATTTCAGGACTAAGAAACAGGATTAAGGAAAGGGAATGAAGACTATGAATAATTTCGGGACTAAGAAACATGAACAATAGCTATACTAAGGAACAGGACCATGGAGTGGGATTGAAGATCTGAACAATAACAAGCCTGAAGAACAGGACAAGGAATGGGACTGAAGACCATTGATTATGTCAGGACTAAGGGACAGACTATAGAGAAAGAAAACTGCTGTAGACTGACTAATTTGAAACTTAGGAACATTGTTGTGGACTAAGGACCTTGCACTAAAGCGGAGGAACAGAACTTGGCTTGGCACCAGGAAAAGGAACCTTGGACTAGGACCAAGGACAAATACTAAAGATTATAAACTAGGAGCCCAGTGGAGAGGCAGAGGTCATCAAGGCAGAAGTCTTTGAGGCGGAGGTCCTTGAGGTGGAGGTCCTTGAGGCGTAGGACTTTCCGGAAGAGGTTCTTGAGGCGGACGTCTTACGAGGCAGTGGTCTTAGATGGGCTAGTACTCTGTGGCCAGTGGTACGATTGTCTGACTTTCCCCTGCTTTGCCGCCTGTGGGGTAGGTGAGCCATCACTCTTTCGTTTTTTGTCAACTGCTCTTGCTTCTGGGGTAACTGGGGCTAACCCTTCTTTGATGTACATCATTGGTGCCTGTTTTATCCATGAATTGTTTTCTGTACGAGGATTATCAGTGAATAGCAGCAAGGCATGGTAGCATGGTCGGTAAGGCGGAATGTCTTGTGACCTGCAAGGCAGAGACAGGAGTTTGACTCTCCCCAGGAGAAAGTCTTTTCCTTTTGAATTTTTTTCTTCTGTGATTTTCATGTTGGAAATGTTTTCAAAAAGCAAAGGAGACGTCTGGTAACTAAAATTTGATTTCGTTGGAATTTTTACATCCTTTAGGCATAATTCTTTTACGTGTTATGTTTTTCCCTTCCATGAATATTAGGACCATTAGGAGATGTTCCTCCTACTGGACAGTGTGTCTGCCTGACTGAGTTGTTAGGTGCTCACCTCCTACCTTGAGTGGCTGGAGTTTCAATCCCCTCAAGGGCAAGTTTTTGGTGTTTTTGTTTTTGTGATCTAAATAGTTTACAATTCTTTTTAATGTCTACAAGTAACTTCAACAAAACTAGAAGGCTTTTTAGACTGACTCAAATCTTTAGATATATTTTTCTCAGATGTTCTCAATTATAAATTTATTTTCAATTAATCTCTTAACACTACCTTTCATTTTCATTTTGTTTTTATTTCAATTTTCATTTCATCTTTGATTTCAATTTAAAGTTTTATTGCAGCTGAAGAATTTAGAATAATATTAAAATTTATTTTAAATCAAAGATTAATTTCACTTTTACTAATATTAACATAAGGGCAATACTCTTAGGTACCAAATAAATGGGGGTCCAAATAAACAGGGGGGGTTTGGGAAATTTTTTCCCAAAATTTAATAAACAGAGGGTTCATATAAGGTCTTGTTTCCCAAAATTTCTCAGCAGTATCAGATTAGAAATGAGTTTGAGAAAAACGACAACTGATTTTATTTTGCAAAACATGTTTCGGATTCATCATCCATGTTAGTTATGTGTGCAAACACATGACAAGGCAAAAAGCAGACAATACATAAAACGCCCACTGGCAAAGTTACAAATTAAGACCTAAATTAACGTGATATAATTGTCTATTCAAATTTGTTTTTTCCCAGTGAATTTGAAGGGCCTCTTTGATCTTTAGTTGGTAGAATGTTTCTGCAGAGTCCAGAATGCTGAAGAAACCCTCGTTTGAGAGTGTACGACGTGATTCTGAGCTCTGCAGACGTGAGAATTCTTATCCCTGGATAGATGCAAGAACTTGATTTGGGAACTGACGGTTGGTTTCACCAACGTAGACGGAATTACATCTTGCATAAGAGAATTAGTAAACGACACGAGAACGGAGTGATTTAGGGATAGGATCCTTCACCAAAGACAAGTTCCTAATCTTAAAGGAAGAAAAAACGAGTCTTATATCCAGGTTCTTCCAATAGCGTTTGAGTAACTTACGAATTTTCTGTTGTGAAAAACTAGATAAGCCTAAATATGGCAACTTAAAGTAAAGAGTGGTGTTATTCTCTGAGTCTTGAGTTGTTGAGGTTTGCTCAGAAGATTGCACCCTATCCAACAACTTATTAACAACTTTATCAACCATTTGGACAGGAAATAGATTCTTTTCTAAAATAACTTTGAGTTCCTTTAAATCTTCATGGAAACCTGACCAAGTATTGTTAATTTTATACGTTCTGTCAACTAACGTACAAATCAAACCCAGTTTATAAGAGAAAGAGGTGAAACTGAAACTCCAAATGGTTGATAAAGTCGTCAATAAGTACTTGGATAAGGTGCAATCCTCTGAGCAAACCTCAACAACTCAAGACTCAGAGAATAACACCACTCTTTACTTGAAGTTGCCATATTTAGGCTTATCTAGTTTTTCACAACAGAAAATTCTAAAGTTACTCAAACGCTATTGTAAGAACCTGGATATAAGACTCATTTTTTCTTCCTTTAACATTAGGAAATTGTTTTGGTGAAGGATCCTATCCTAAATC